>CAHIKZ030002184.1:160000-326972 GCA_903632075.3 Acanthosepion pharaonis | reverse complement strand
AGGTGGGATTTTGTATGCGGAATAAGTAAGTTTGTATGGGGAATAAAGGGGTTTTTAGGTTTGGGGTAGGTTTTTAAAAGGGGGATTTTAGGTAAAAGGGGAGTTTGTATGCGTGAATAAAGTAGGGAGTTTGTAAGCGTTTGTATGCGTGAATAGTAGGGATTTGTATATGCGTGAATAAAGTGGGGAGTTGTATGGTGAATAGGTGGAGTTTGTATGCGTAAATAGAGTTTTGTGGCACGGAATAGAGTAGGAGTTTGTATGCAGGAATAAAGTAGGAGTTTGTATGCGTGAATAAAGTAGGTTTGTATGCGTGAATAAGTAGGTTTGTATGCGTAAATAGAGTAGGAGTTTGTATGCGTGAATAGGTTTGTATGCGTGAATAGGTTTGGAGTTTGTGAATAGGTAGGAGTTTGTATGCGTGAATAGAGTAGGGTTTAAGCGTGAATTAGGGTTAGTATGCGTACATCTATCTGACTGGCTTGTGACAACTGATGGCGGAACAATTGGTGTTTGTTAAAGAGAGAAAATCAGCTAGAATGGGTAGGAGTTTGTAGCGGGCCACATCTATCTGACTGGCTTGTGACAACTGATGGCAGAACAATTGGTGTTTTTAAAGAGAGAAACTCAGCTAGAATGGGTTTCCAGGTGGCCACATGTGACTGGCTTGCAGGCCACATCTATCTGACTGGCTTGTGACAACTGATGGCGGAACAATTGGTGTTTGTTAAAGAGAGAAACTCAGCTAGAATGGGTAGGAGTTTGTGGCAGGGCCACATCTGTCTGACTGGCTTGTGACAACTGATGGCGGAACAATTGGTGTTTGTTAAAAGAGAGAAACTCAGCTAGAATGGGTAGGAGTTTGTAGCAGGCCACATCTATCTGACTGGCTTGTGACAACTGATGGCGGAACAATTGGTGTTTGTTAAAGAGAGAAACTCAGCTAGAATGGGTAGGAGTTTGTAGCGGGCCACATCTATCTGACTGGCTTGTGACAACTGATGGCGGAACAATTGGTGTTTGTTAAAGAGAGAAACTCAGCTAGAATGGGTAGGAGAGTTTGTGGCAGACACATCTATCTGACTGTCTTGTGACAACTGATGGCGGAACAATTGGTGTTTGTTAAAGAGAAAACTCAGCTAGAATGGGTAGGAGTTTGTTTGGGCCACATCTATCTGACTGGCTTGTGACAACTGATGGCGGAACAATTGGTGTTTGTTAAACAACTGATGGCGGAAAATTCAGCTAGAATGGGTAGGAGTTTGTAGCGGGCCACATCTATCTGACTGGCTTGTGACAACTGATGGCGGAACAATTGGTGTTTGTTAAAGAGAGAAACTCAGCTAGAATGGGTAGGAGTTTGTGGCGAAAAATTGGTGTTTGTTAAAGAGCGGGCCACATCTATCTGACTGGCTTGTGACAACTGATGGCGGAACAATTGGTGTTTGTTAAAGAGAGAAACTCAGCTAGAATGGGTAGGAGTTTGTAGCGGCCACATCTATCTGACTGGCTTGTGACAACTGATGGCAAAGAAACAATTGGTGTTTGTTAAAGAGAAACTCAGCTAGAATGGGTAGGAGTTTGTAGCAGGCCACATCTATCTGACTGGCTTGTGACAACTGATGGCGGAACAATTGGTGTTTGTTAAAGAGAGAAACTCAGCTAGAATGGGAGTTTGTAGGGAGTTTGTGATGCAGGCAATACATCTATCTGACTGGTGTTTGTTAAAAAGACAACTGATGGCGGAACAATTGGTGTTTGTTAAAGAAAAACTCAGCTAGAATGGGTAGGAGTTTGTAGCGGGCCACATCTATCTGACTGGCTTGTGACAACTGATGGCGGAACAATTGGTGTTTGTTAAAAGAACTCAGCTAGAATTGGTAAACATCTATCTGACTGGCTTGTGACAACTGATGGCGGTTGGTGTTTGTTAAAGTTTCGGAGTTTGTAGCGGGCCCACATCTATCTGACTGGCTTGTGACAACTGATGGCGGAACAATTGGTGTTTGTTAAAGGAGAAAACTCAGCTAGAATGGGTAGGAAGTTTGTTGTAGCAGGCCACATCTATCTGACTGCAATTGACAACTGATGGCGGAACAATTGGTGTTTGTTAAAAGAGAGAAACTCAGCTAGAATGGGTAGGAGTTTGTAGCGGGCCACATCTATCTGACTGGCTTGTGACAACTGATGGCGGAACAATTGGTGTTTGTTAAAGGAAAACTCAGCTAGAATGGGTAGGAGTTTGTATCTGCGGGCCACATCTATCTGACTGGCTTGTGACAACTGATGGCGGAACAATTGGTGTTTGTTAAAGAGAAACTCAGCTAGAATGGGTAGGAGTTTGTAGCGGGCCACATCTATCTGACTGGCTTGTGACAACTGATGGCGGAACAATTGGTGTTTGTTAAAGATGGCGAAAATTGGTGTTTGTCAGCTAGAATGGGTAGGAGTTTGTAGCGGCCACATCTATCTGACTGCCTTGTGACAACTGATGGCGGAACAATTGGTGTTTGTTAAAAAGAAACTCAGCTAGAATGGGTAGGAGTTTGTAGCAGGCCACATCTATCTGACTGGCTTGTGACAACTGATGGCGGAACAATTGGTGTTTGTTAAAGAGAGAAACTCAGCTAGAATGGGTAGGAGTTTGTAGCGGCCACATCTATCTGACTGGCTTGTGACAACTGATGGCGGAACAATTGGTGTTTGTTAAAGAGAGAAACTCAGCTAGAATGGGTAGGAGTTTGTTTGCAGGCCACATCTATCTGACTGGCTTGTGACAACTGATGGCGGAACAATTGGTGTTTGTTAAAGAGAGAAACTCAGCTAGAATGGGTAGGAGTTTGTAGCGGCCACATCTATCTGACTGCCTTGTGACAACTGATGGCGGAACAATTGGTGTTTGTTAAAGAGAGAAACTCAGCTAGAATGGGTAGGAGTTTGTAGCAGGCCACATCTATCTGACTGGCTTGTGACAATTGATGGCGGAACAACTGATTTGGCGGAACAATTGGTGTTTGTTAAAAGGCCAGAATCTCTGCTGGAATGGTGTTTGTTAAAAGCGAGAAACTCAGCTAGAATGGGTAGGAGTTTGTAGCAGGCCACATCTATCTGACTGGCTTGTGACAACTGATGGCGGAACAATTGGTGTTTGTTAAAGAGAGAAAATCAGCTAGAATGGGTAGGAGTTTGTTGCGGGCCACATCTATCTGACTGGCTTGTGACAACTGATGGCGGAACAATTGGTGTTTGTTAAAAGAGAAACTCAGCTAGAATGGGTAGGAGTTTGTGGCGGGCCACATCTATCTGACTGGCTTGTGACAACTGATGGCGGAACAATTGGTGTTTGTTAAAGAGAGAAACTCAGCTAGAATGGGTAGGAGTTTGTAGCAGGCCACATCTATCTGACTGGCTTGTGACAACTGATGGCGGAACAATTGGTGTTTGTTAAAGAGAGAAACTCAGCTAGAATGGGTAGGAGTTTGTAGCAGGCCACATCTATCTGACTGGCTTGTGACAACTGATGGCGGAACAATTGGTGTTTGTTAAAGAGAAACTCAGCTAGAATGGGTAGGAGTTTGTAGCGGGCCACATCTATCTGACTGGCTTGTGACAACTGATGGCGGAACAATTGGTGTTTGTTAAAGAGAGAAACTCAGCTAGAATGGGTAGGAGTTTGTAGCGGGCCACATCTATCTGACTGGCTTGTGACAACTGATGGCGGAACAATTGGTGTTTTGTTAAAGAGAAAACTCAGCTAGAATGGGTAGAATGGGTCAGCTAGAATGGGTAGGAGTTTGAGTTTGTAGCTCAGACCCACATCTATCTGACTGGCTTGTGACAACTGATGGCGGAACAATTGGTGTTTGTTAAAGAGAGAAACTCAGCTAGAATGGGTAGGAGTTTGCCAGAATCTGACTGGGATGGCGGAACAATTGGTGTTTTGTTAGTTTGTGGGCGGGCCACATCTATCTGACTGGCTTGTGACAACTGATGGCGGAACAATTGGTGTTTGTTAAAGAGAGAAACTCAGCTAGAATGGGGTAGGAGGTTTTGTAGCGGGCCACATCTATCTGACTGGCTTGTGACAACTGATGGCGGAACAATTGGTGTTTGTTAAAGAGAGAAACTCAGCTAGAATGGGTAGGAGTTTGTAGCGGGCCACATCTATCTCACTGGCTTGTGACAACTGATGGCTGAACAATTGGTCTTTGTTAAAGCGAGAAACTCAGCTAGAATGGGTAGGAGTTTGTAGCGGGCCACATCTATCTGACTGGCTTGTGACAACTGATGGCGAAACAATTGGTGTTTGTTAAAAAGAAAAACTCAGCTAGAATGGGTAGGAGGTTTGTAGCGGGCCACATCTATCTGACTGGCTTGTGACAACTGATGGCGGAACAATTGGTGTTTAAAGAGAAAACTCAGCTAAAGAGAGAAACTCAGGAAGGGTAGGAGTTGCGGGCCACATAGAATGGCTTGTACAATGGCGGAACAATTGGTGTTTGTTAAAGAAAGAAACTCAGCTAGAATGGGTAGGAACATCTATCTGACTGGCTTGTGACAACTGATGGCGGAACAATTGGTGTTTGTTAAAGAGAAACTCAGCTAGAATGGGTAGGAGTTTGTAGCGGGCCACATCTATCTGACTGGCTTGTGACAACTGATGGCGGAACAATTGGTGTTTGTTAAAGAGAGAAACTCAGCTAGAATTGGTAGGAGTTTGTAGCGAGCCATATCTATCTGACTGGCTTGTGACAACTGATGGCGGAACAATTGGTGTTTGTTAAAAGAGAGAAACTCAGCTAGAATGGGTAGGAGTTCGTAGCGGGCCACATCTATCTGACTGGCTTGTGACAACTGATGGCGGAACAATTGGTGTTTGTTAAAGAGAGAAACTCAGCTAGAATGGGTAGGAGTTTGTAGCAGGCCACATCTATCTGACTGGCTTGTGACAACTGATGGCGGAACAATTGGTGTTTGTTAAAGAGAGAAACTCAGCTAGAATGGGTAGGAGTTTGTAGCAGGCCACATCTATCTGACTGGCTTGTGACAACTGATGGCGGAACAATTGGTGTTTGTTAAAGAGAAAACTCAGCTAGAATGGGTAGGAGTTTGTAGCGGCCACATCTATCTGACTGGCTTGTGACAACTGATGGCGGAACAATTGGTGTTTGTTAAAGAGAGAAACTCAGCTAGAATGGGTAGGAGTTTGTAGCGGGCCACATCTATCTGACTGGCTTGTGACAACTGATGGCGGAACAATTGGTGTTTTTTTAAGAGAGAAACTCAGCTAGAATGGGTAGGAGTTTGTAGCAGGCCACATCTATCTGACTGGCTTGTGACAACTGATGGCGGAACAATTGGTGTTTGTTAAAGAGAGAAACTCAGCTAGAATGGGTAGGAGTTTGTAGCATCTATCTGCCACATCTATCTGACTGGCTTGTGACAACTGATGGCGGAACAATTGGTGTTTGTTAAAGAGAGAAACTCAGCTAGAATGGGTAGGAGTTTGTAGCGGGCCACATCTATCTGACTGGCTTGTGACAACTGATGGCGGAACAATTGGTGTTTGTTAAAGAGAGAAACTCAGCTAGAATGGGTAGGAGTTTGTAGCAGGCCACATCTATCTGACTGGCTTGTGACAACTGATGGCGGAACAATTGGTGTTTGTTAAAGAGAAAACTCAGCTAGAATGGGTAGGAGTTTGTAGCGGACCACATCTATCTGACTGGCTTGTGACAACTGATGGCGGAACAATTGGTGTTTGTTAAAGAGAGAAAACTCAGCTAGAATGGGTAGGAGTTTGTAGCGGGCCACATCTATCTGACTGGCTTGTGACAACTGATGGCGGAACAATTGGTGTTTGTTAAAAAAACTGAATGGTAGGAACATCTATCTGACTGTTTGTGACAATGGCGGAACAATTGGTGTTTGTTAAAGAGAGAAACTCAGCTAGAATGGGTAGGAGTTTGTAGCGGGCCACATCTATCTGACTGGCTTGTGACAACTGATGGCGGAACAATTGGTGTTTGTTAAAGAGAGAAACTCAGCTAGAATGGGTAGGAGTTTGTAGCGGCCACATCTATCTGACTGGCTTGTGACAACTGATGGCGGAACAATTGGTGTTTGTTAAAGAGAGAAACTCAGCTAGAATGGGTAGGAGTTTGTAGCGGGCCACATCTATCTGACTGGCTTGTGACAACTGATGGCGGAACAATTGGTGTTTGTTAAAGAGAGAAACTCAGCTAGAATGGGTAGGAGTTTGTAGCGGGCCACATCTATCTGACTGGCTTGTGACAACTGATGGCGGAACAATTGGTGTTTGTTAAAGAGAGAAACTCAGCTAGAATGGGTAGGAGTTTGTAGCGGGCCACATCTATCTGACTGGCTTGTGACAACTGATGGCGGAACAATTGGTGTTTGTTAAAGAGAGAAACTCAGCTAGAATGGGTAGGAGTTCGTAGCAGGCCACATCTATCTGACTGGCTTGTGACAACTTATGGCGGAACAATTGGTGTTTGTTAAAGGGAGAAACTCATCTAGAATGGGTAGGAGTTTGTAGCAGGGCCACATCTATCTGACTGAATTTGTGACAACTGATGGCGGAACAATTGGTGTTTGTTAAAGAGAGAAACTCAGCTAGAAAGGGGTAGGAGTTTGTGGCGGGCCACATCTATCTGACTGGCTTGTGACAACTGATGGCGGAACAATTGGTGTTTGTTAAAGAGAAAACTCAGCTAGAATGGGTAGGAGTTTGTAGCGGGCCACATCTATCTGACTGGCTTGTGACAACTGATGGCGGAACAATTGGTGTTTGTTAAAAGAGAAACTCAGCTAGAAGGGTAGGAGTTTGTAGAACATCTATCTGACTGGCTTGTGACAACTGATGGCGGAACAATTGGTGTTTGTTAAAGAGAAACTCAGCTAGAATGGGTAGGAGTTTGTAGCGGGCCACATCTATCTGACTGGCTTGTGACAACTGATGGCGGAACAATTGGTGTTTGTTAAAGAGAGAAACAGCTAGAATGGGTAGGAGTGTGTAGCAGGCCACATCTATCTGACTGGCTTGTGACAACTGATGGCGGAACAATTGGTGTTTGTTAAAGAGAGAAACTCAGCTAGAATGGGTAGGAGTTTGTAGCGGGCCACATCTATCTCACTGGCTTGTGAGAACTGATGGCGGAACAATTGGTGTTTGTTAAAGAGAGAAACCACATCAGCTAGAATGGGTTTGTTAGGAGAATTGTAGGAGTTTGTAGCGGGCCACATCTATCTGACTGGCTTGTGACAACTGATGGCGGAACAATTGGTGTTTGTTAAAGAGAGAAACTCAGCTAGAATGGGTAGGAGTTTGTAGCGGGCCACATCTATCTGACTGGCTTGTGACAACTGATGGCGAAACAATTGGTGTTTGTTAAAGAGAGAAACTCAGCTAGAATGGGTAGGAGTTTGTAGCGGGCCACATCTATCTGACTGGCTTGTGACAACTGATGGCGGAACAATTGGTGTTTGTTAAAGAGAGAAACTCAGCTAGAATGGGTAGGAGTTTGTAGCGGGCCACATCTATCTGACTGGCTTGTGACAACTGATGGCGGAACAATTGGTGTTTGTTAAAGAGAGAAACTCAGCTAGAATGGGTAGGAGTTTGTAGCGGGCCACATCTATCTGACTGGCTTGTGACAACTGATGGCGGAACAATTGGTGTTTGTTAAAGAGAGAAACTCAGCTAGAATGGGTAGGAGTTTGTAGCGGGCCACATCTATCTGACTGGCTTGATGACAACTGATGGCGAAAACTCAATTGGTGTTTGTTAAAGAGAAAAGAGAAACAGCTAGAATGGGTAGGAGTTTGTAGCGGGCCACATCTATCTGACTGGCTTGTGACAACTGATGGCGGAACAATTGGTGTTTGTTAAATAGAGAAACTCAGCTAGAATGGTAGGAGTTTGTAGCGGGCCACATCTATCTGACTGGCTTGTGACAACTGATGGCGGAACAATTGGTGTTTGTTAAAGAGAGAAACTCAGCTAGAATGGTAGGAGTTTGTCTGACTGGGCCAACATCTATCTGACTGGCTTGGAGTTTGACAACTGATGGCAGACAACTGGAACAATTGGTGTTTGTTAAAGAGAAAAGGGTAGGAGCTAGAATGGGTAGGAGTTTGTTGTTAGCGGGCCACATCTATCTGACTGGCTTGACTGACAACTGATGGCGGAACAATTGGTGTTTGTTAAAGAGAGAAACTCAGCTAGAATGGGTAGGAGTTTGTAGCGGGCCACATCTATCTGACTGGCTTGTGACAACTGATGGCGGAACAATTGGTGTTTGTTAAAGAGAAAACTCAGCTAGAATGGGGTAGGAGTTTGTAGCGGGCCACATCTATCTGACTGGCTTGTGACAACTGATGGCGGAACAATTGGTGTTTGTTAAAGAGAGAAACTCAGCTAGAATGGGTAGGAGTTTGTAGCGGCCCACATCTATCTGACTGGCTTGTGACAACTGATGGCGGAACAATTGGTGTTTGTTAAAGAGAGAAACTCAGCTAGAATGGGTAGGAGTTTTGGCAGGCCACATCTATCTGACTGGTGTTTGTGACAACTGATGGCGGAACAATTGGTGTTTGTTAAAGAGAGAAACTCAGCTAGAATGGGTAGGAGTTTGTAAGTTTCTATCTGACTGACCAACTGATGGCATCTATCTGAATGGGCTTGTGACAATCTGATGGCGGAACAATTGGTGTTTTGTTAAAGAGAGAAACTCAGCTAGAATGGGTAGGAGTTTGTAGCAGGCCACATCTATCTGACTGGCTTGTGACAACTGAAGGCGGAACAATTGGTGTTTGTTAAAGAGAGAAACTCAGCTAGAATGGGTAGGAGTTTGTAGCGGGCCACATCTATCTGACTGGCTTGTGACAACTGATGGCGGAACAATTGGTGTTTGTTAAAGAGAGAAACAGCTAGAATGGGTAGGAGTTTGTAGCGGGCCACATCTATCTGACTGGCTTGTGACAACTGATGGCGGAACAATTGGTGTTTGTTAAAGAGAGAAACTCAGCTAGAATGGGTAGGAGTTTGTAGCGGGCCACATCTATCTGACTGGCTTGTGACAACTGATGGCGGAACAATTGGTGTTTGTTAAAGAGAGAGAAACTCAGCTAGAATGGGTAGGAGTGTGTAGCAGGCCACATCTATCTGACTGCCTTGTGACAACTGATGGCGGAACAATTGGTGTTTGTTAAAGAGAGAAACTCAGCTAGAATGGGTAGGAGTTTGTAGCGGGCCACATCTATCTGACTGGCTTGTGACAACTGATGGCGGAACAATTGGTGTTTGTTAAAGAGAGAAACTCAGCTAGAATGGGTAGGAGTTTGTAGCAGGCCACATCTATCTGACTGGCTTGTGACAACTGATGGCGGAACAATTGGATTTGGCGGAAACAATTGGTGTTTGTTAAATCTGACTGGCTTGTGACAACTGAGAAACTCAGCTAGAATGGGTAGGAGTTTGTTGGGGCCACATCTATCTGACTGGCTTGTGACAACTGATGGCGGAACAATTGGTGTTTGTTAAAAGCTAGAAAGGAGTTTGTAGCTCAGCTAGAAGGGTGTTTGTTAAAGAGTTTGTAGCGGGCCACATCTATCTGACTGGCTTGTGACAACTGATGGCGGAACAATTGGTGTTTGTTAAAGAGAGAAACTCAGCTAGAATGGGTAGGAGTTTGTAGCAGGCCACATCTATCTGACTGGCTTGTGACAACTGATGGCGGAACAATTGGTGTTTGTTAAAGAGAAAAACTCAGCTAGAATCAGGAGTTTGTAGAATCTGACTGGGTGACAACTGATGGCGGAACAATTGGTGTTTGTTAAAGCAGGCCAGCTATCTATCTGACTGGCCACATCTATCTGACTGACAACTGATGGCGAAACAATTGGTGTTTGTTAAAGAGAGAAACTCAGCTAGAATGGGTAGGGAGTTTGTAGCGGGGCCACATCTATCTGACTGGCTTGTGACAACTGATGGCGGAACAATTGGTGTTTGTTAAAGTTCAGCTAGAATTAGACAACTGGGGGAGTTTGTATCTAAACAACTGATGGCGGAACAATTGGTGTTTGTTAAAGAGAGAAACTCAGCTAGAATGGGTAGGAGTTTGTAGCGGGCCACATCTATCTGACTGGCTTGTGACAACTGATGGCGGAACAATTGGTGTTTGTTAAAGAGAGAAACTCAGCTAGAATGGGTAGGAGTTTGTAGCGGGCCACATCTATCTGACTGGCTTGTGACAACTGATGGCGGAACAATTGGTGTTTGTTAAAGAGAGAAACTCAGCTAGAATGGGTAGGAGTTTGTAGCGGGCCACATCTATCTGACTGGCTTGTGACAACTGATGGCGGAACAATTGGTGTTTGTTAAAGAGAGAAACTCAGCTAGAATATGTAGGAGTGTGTAGCAGGCCACATCTATCTGACTGGCTTGTGACAACTGATGGCGAAACAATTGGTGTTTGTTAAAGAGAGAAACTCAGCTAGAATGGGTAGGAGTTTGTAGCGGGCCACATCTATCTGACTGGCTTGTGACAACTGATGGCGAAACAATTGGTGTTTGTTAAAGAGAGAAACTCAGCTAGAATGGGTAGGAGTTTGTAGCGGGCCACATCTATCTGACTGGCTTGTGACATCTGATGGCGGAACAATTGGTGTTTGTTAAAGAGAGAAACTCAGCTAGAATGGGTAGGAGTTTGTTAATGGCGGGCCACATCTATCTGACTGGCTTGTGACAACTGATGGCGGAACAATTGGTGTTTGTTAAAGAAACTCAGCTAGAATGGGTAGGAGTTTTGTAGGGCCACATCTATCTGACTGGCTTGTGACAACTGATGGCGGAACAATTGGTGTTTGTTAAAGAGAGAAACTCAGCTAGAATGGGTAGGAGTTTGTAGCGGGCCACATCTATCTGACTGGCTTGTGTTTGACAACTGATGGCTAGAATGGGTAACAATTGGTGTTTGTTAAACAATTGGTGTTTGTTAAACTCAGCTAGAATGGGTAGGAGTTTGTAGCGGGCCACATCTATCTGACTGGCTTGTGACAACTGATGGCGGAACAATTGGTGTTTGTTAAAGAGAAAACTAGCTAGAATGGGTAGGAGTTTGTGCGACATCTATCTGACTGGCTTGTGACAACTGATGGCAACAATTGGTGTTTGTTAAAGAGAGAAACTCAGCTAGAATGGGTAGGAGTTTGTAGCGGGCCACATCTATCTGACTGGCTTGTGACAACTGATGGCGGAACAATTGGTGTTTGTTAAAGAGAAACTCAGCTAGAATGGGTAGGAGTTTGTAGCGGGCCACATCTATCTGACTGGCTTGTGACAACTGATGGCGGAACAATTGGTGTTTGTTAAAGAGAAAACTCAGCTAGAATGGGTAGGAGTTTGTAGCGGGCCACATCTATCTGACTGGCCTTGTGACAACTGATGGCGGAACAATTGGTGTTTGTTAAAGGTGAAACTCAGCTAGAATGGGTAGGAGTTTGTAGCAGGCCACATCTATCTGACTGGCTTGTGACAACTGATGGCGGAACAATTGGTGTTTGTTAAAGAGAAAATCAGCTAGAATGGGTAGGAGTTTGTAGCGGGCCACATCTATCTGACTGGCTGGTGTTTGTTAAAGAGACAACTGATGGCAACTGGAACAATTGGTGTTTGTTAAAGAGAAAAAACTCAGCTAGAATGGGTAGGAGTTTGTAGCGGGCCACATCTATCTGACTGGCTTGTGACAACTGATGGCGGAACAATTGGTGTTTGTTAAAGAGAAAACTCAGCTAGAATGGGTAGGAGTTTGTAGCGGGCCACATCTATCTGACTGGCTTGTGACAACTGATGGCGGAACAATTGGTGTTTGTTAAAGAGAGAAACTCAGCTAGAATGGGTAGGAGTTTGTGGCAGGCCACATCTATCTGACTGGCTTGTGACAACTGATGGCGAACAATTGGTGTTTGTTAAAGAGAGAAACTCAGCTAGAATGGGTAGGAGTTTGTAGCGAACCACATCTATCTGACTGGCTTGTGACAACTGATGGCGGAACAATTGGTGTTTTGTTAAAGAGAAAATCAGCTAGAATGGGTAGGAAACTATCTGACTGGCTTGAACGATGGCGGAACAATTGGTGTTTGTTAAAGAGGCCAGCTATCTGGGTGAGTTTGGCGGGCCACATCTATCTGACTGGCTTGTGACAACTGATGGCGGAAACAATTGGTGTTTGTTAAAGAGAAAAACTCAGCTAGAATGGGTAGGAGTTTGTAGCGGCCACATCTATCTGACTGGCTTGTGACAACTGATGGCGGAACAATTGGTGTTTGTTAAAGAGAGAAACTCAGCTAGAATGGGTAGGAGTTTGTGGCAGGCCACATCTATCTGACTGGCTTGTGACAACTGATGGCGGAACAATTGGTGTTTGTTAAAAAGAAAACTCAGCTAGAATGGGGGAGTTTGTAGGAGTTGGCTTGTGACAACTGATGGCACAATTGGTATCTAGAATATGTAGGAGTTTGTAGCAGGGCCACATCTATCTGACTGGCAACAACTGATGGCGGAACAATTGGTGTTTGTTAAAGAGAGAAACTCAGCTAGAATGGGTAGGAGTTTGTAGCGGCCCACATCTATCTGATCTATCTGACTGATGGCTTGGTGTTTGTTAAAGAGAAAATCAGCTAGAATGGGTAGCGTTTGTAACAATCTGACTGTTTGTTAAACTGATGGCAAAACAATTGGTGTTTGTTAAAGAATGGCTAGAATGGGTAGGAGTTTGTAGCGGCCACATCTATCTGACTGGCTTGTGACAACTGATGGCGGAACAATTGGTGTTTGTTAAAGAGAGAAACTCAGCTAGAATGGGTAGGAGTTTGTAGCGGGCCACATCTATCTGACTGGCTTGTGACAACTGATGGCGGAACAATTGGTGTTTTGTTAAAGAGAAAAAATCAGCTAGAATGGGTAGGAGTTTGTAGCAGGCCACATCTATCTGACTGGCTTGTGACAACTGATGGCGGAAACAATTGGTGTTTGTTAAAGAGAAAACTCAGCTAGAATGGGTAGGAGGTTTTGTTAGCAGCTAGAATGGGTAGGCCCACATCTATCTGACTGGCTTGTGACAACTGATGGCGAAACAATTGGAACAATTGGTGTTTGTTAAAGAGAAAAACTCAGCTAGAATGGGTAGGAGTTTGTAGCGGGCCACATCTATCTGACTGGCTTGTGACAACTGATGGCGGAACAATTGGTGTTTGTTAAAGAGAGAAACTCAGCTAGAATGGGTAGGAGTTTGTAGCGGGCCACATCTATCTGACTTGCTTGACAACTGATGTGACAACTGATGCGGAACAATTGGTGTTTGTTAAAGGAAAACTCAGCTAGAATGGGTAGGAGTTTGTAGCGGCCACATCTATCTGACTGGCTTGTGACAACTGATGGCGGAACAATTGGTGTTTGTTAAAGAGAGAAACTCAGCTAGAAGGGGTAGGAGTTTGTAGCGGGCCACATCTATCTGACTGGCTTGTGACAACTGATGGCGGAACAATTGGTGTTTGTTAAAGAGAGAAACTCAGCTAGAATGGGTAGGAGGTTGTAGCAGGCCACATCTATCTGACTGGCTTGTGACAACTGATGGCGGAACAATTGGTGTTTGTTAAAGAGAAACTCAGCTAGAATGGGTAGGAGTTTGTAGCAGGCCACATCTATCTGACTGGCTTGTGACAACTGATGGCGGAACAATTGGTGTTTGTTAAAGAGAAAACTCAGCTAGAATGGGTAGGAGTTTGTAGCGGGCCACATCTATCTGACTGCCTTGTGACAACTGATGGCGAAACAATTGGTGTTTGTTAAAGAGAGAAACTCAGATAAAAGGGGTAGGAGTTTGTAGCGGGCCACATCTATCTGACTGGCTTGTGACAACTGATGGCGGAACAATTGGTGTTTGTTAAAGAAACTCAGCTAGAATGGGTAGGAGTTTGTAGCGGGCCACATCTATCTGACTGGCTTGTGACAACTGATGGCGGAACAATTGGTGTTTGTTAAAGAGAGAAACTCAGCTAGAATGGGTAGGAGTTTGTAGCAGGGCCCATCCACATCTATCTGACTTGGCTTGTGACAACTGATGGCGGAAACAATTGGTGTTTGTTAAAGAGATGAACAATTGGTGTTCAGCTAGAATGGGTAGGAGTTTGTGGCAGGCCACATCTATCTGACTGGCTTGTGACAACTGATGGCGGAACAATTGGTGTTTGTTAAAGAGAGAAACAGCTAGAATGGGTAGGAGTTTGTAGCGGGCCACATCTATCTGACTGCCTTGTGACAACTGATGGCGGAACAATTGGTGTTTGTTAAAGAGAAAACTCAGCTAGAATGGGTAGGAGTTTGTAGCGGGCCACATCTATCTGACTGGCTTGTGACAACTGATGGCGGAACAATTGGTGTTTGTTAAAGAGAAAACTCAGCTAGAATGGGTAGGAGTTTGTAGCGGGCCACATCTATCTGACTGGCTTGTGACAACTGATGGCGGAACAATTGGTGTTTGTTAAAAGAGAGAAACTCAGCTAGAATGGGTAGGAGTTTGTAGCGGGCCACATCTATCTGACTGGCTTGTGACAACTGATGGCGGAAACAATTGGTGTTTGTTAAAGAAACTCAGCTAGAATGGTAGGAACATCTATCTGACTGGCTTGTGACAACTGATGGCGGAACAATTTTTGTTAAAAAGAGAAACTCAGCTAGAAGGGTAGGGAGTTTGTAGCATCTATCTGACTGGCTTGTGACAACTGATGGCGGAACAATTGGTGTTTGTTAAAAGAGAGAAACTCAGCTAGAATGGGTAGGAGTTTTGTAGCGGGCCACATCTATCTGACTGGCTTGTGACAACTGATGGCGGAAACAATTGGTGTTTGTTAAAGAGAGAAACTCAGCTAGAATATGTAGGAGTTTGTAGCGGGCCACATCTATCTGACTGATGGCTGAAAATGTGACAACTGATGGCGAAACAATTGGTGTTTGTTAAAGAGAGAAACTCAGCTAGAATGGGTAGGAGTTTGTAGCGGGCCACATCTATCTGACTGGCTTGTGACAACTGATGGCGAAACAATTGGTGTTTGTTAAAGAGAAAACTCAGCTAGAATGGGTGGGGAGTTTGTAGCGGACCACATCTATCTGACTGGCTTGTGACAACTGATGGCGGAACAATTGGTGTTTGTTAAAGAGAGAAACTCAGCTAGAATGGGTAGGAGTTTGTAGCGGGCCACATCTATCTGACTGGCTTGTGACAACTGATGGCGGAACAATTGGTGTTTGTTAAAGAGAGAAACTCAGCTAGAATGGGTAGGAGTTTGTAGCGGGCCACATCTATCTGACTGGCTTGTGACAACTGATGGCGGAAAAATTGGTGTTTGTTAAAGAGAGAAACTCAGCTAGAAGGGGTAGGAGTTTGTAGCGGGCCACATCTATCTGACTGGCTTGTGGCAACTGATGGCGGGACAATTGGTGTTTGTTAAAGAGAAACTCAGCTAGAAGAGGAGTTTGTAGCGGGCCACATCTAGACTGGCTTTTTGAAACTGATGGCGAGGTGTTTGTCAGCTAAAGAGCATCTATCTGACTGGCAACTGATGGCGGAACAATTGGTGTTTGTTAAAGGGAGGACTGTGTAGGCCACATCTATCTGACTGGCTTGTGACAACTGATGGCGGAACAATTGGTGTTTGTTAAATAGAAAACTCAGCTAGAATGGGTAGGAGTTTGTAGCAACATCTATCTGACTGGCTTGTTGACAACTGATGGCAGAACAATTGGTGTTTGTTAAAGAGAGAAACTCAGCTAGAATTGTAGGAGTTTGTAGCGGGCCACATCTATCTGACTGGCTTGTGACAACTGATGGCGGAACAATTTGGTGTTTGTTAAAGAGAGAAACTCAGCTAGAATGGGTAGGAGTTTCTGTGGCCACATCTATCTGACTCTATCTGACATGTGACAACTGATGGCGGAACAATTGGTGTTTGTTAAAGAGAAAACTCAGCTAGAATGGGTAGGAGTTTGTAGCGGGCCACATCTATCTGACTGGCTTGTGACAACTGATGGCGGAACAATTGGTGTTTGTTAAAGAAAAAACTCAGCTAGAATGGGTAGGAGTTTGTAGCAGGCCACATCTATCTGACTGGCTTGTGACAACTGATGGCGAAACAATTGGTGTTTGTTAAAGAGAGAAACTCAGCTAGAATGGGTAGGAGTTTGTAGCGGGCCACATCTATCTGACTGGCTGTGACAACTGATGGCGGAAACAATTGGTGTTTGTTAAAGAGAGAAACTCAGCAGAATAGAATTTGTAGGTCTATCTGACTGTTGTGACAACTGATGGCGAAACAATTGGTGTTTGTTAAAAAAAGAAACAGCTAGAATATTATCTGACTGGCTTGTGACAACTGATGGCGAAACAATTGGTGTTTGTTAAAGAGAGAAACTCAGCTAGAATGGGTAGGAGTGTGTAGCGGGCCACATCTATCTGACTGATCTTGTGACAACTGATGGCGGAAACAATTGGTGTTTGTTAAAGAGAAAACTCAGCTAGAATGGGTAGGAGTTTGTAGCAGGCCACATCTATCTGACTGGCTTGACAACTGATGGCGGAACAATTGGTGTTTGTTAAAGAGAGAAACTCAGCTAGAATGGGTAGGAGTTTGTAGCGGGCCCACATCTATCTGACTGGCTTGTGACAACTGATGGCGGAACAATTGGTGTTTGTTAAAAAGAGAAAACTCAGCTAGAATGGGTAGGAGTTTGTAGCGGGCCACATCTATCTGACTGGCTTGTGACAACTGATGGCGGAACAATTGGTGTTTGTTAAAGAGAGAAACTCAGCTAGAATGGGTAGGAGTTTGTAGCGGGCCACATCTATCTGACTGGCTTGTGACAACTGATGGCGAAACAATTGGTGTTTGTTAAAGAGAGAAAACTCAGCTAGAATGGGTAGGAGTTTGTAGCAGGCCACATCTATCTGACTGGCTTGTGACAACTGATGGCGGAAACAATTGGTGTTTGTTAAAAGAGAAACTCAGGAGTTTGTAGCTAGAATGGGTAGGAAACAATTGGTGTTGTTAAAGCAGGCCACATCTATCTGACTGGCTTGTGACAACTGATGGCGGAACAATTGGTGTTTGTTAAAGAGAGAAACTCAGCTAGAATGGGTAGGAGTGTTTAGCAGGCCACATCTATCTGACTGGCTTGTGACAACTGATGGCGGAACAATTGGTGTTTGTTAAAGAAAACTCAGCTAGAATGTGTAGGAGTTTGTAGCGGGCCACATCTATCTGACTGGCTTGTGACAACTGATGGCGGAACAATTGGTGTTTGTTAAAGAGAAAACTCAGCTAGAATGTGTAGGAGTTTTTAGCAGGCCACATCTATCTGACTGGCTTATGACAACTGATGGCGGAACAATTGGTGTTTGTTAAACGGAGAAACTCAGCTAGAATGTGTAGGGAGTTTTTGGCGGGCCACATCTATCTGACTGGCTTTTGACAACTGATGGCGGAACAATTGGTGTTTGTTAAACGGAAAACTCAGCTAGAATGGGGAGGTGGTTGTATGCGGGCCACATCTATCTGACTGGATTTTGACACCTGATGGCGGAACAATTGGTGTTTGTTAAACAGAAAACTCAGCTAGAATGGTGTAGGGAGTTTGCAGGCCACATCTACCTGAAGAGGATCAGACACCTGATAGCGGAACAATTGGTGTTTGTTAAAGAGGCGAAACACTCAGCTAGAATGGGTAGGAGTTTGTAACGAGCCAACATCTATCTCACTGGATCATGACAACTGATGGCGGAACAATTGGTGTTTTGTTAAAAATTGAAGTAGAGGTTTTAGTTGGTCAGAATAAAGTTAATTTGTATGCAGGAATAAAGTAGGAGTTGTTTTTTTTGGAAAGGATGAATGTTAGTTTAAAAATCAATATTTAATTGATGTTTGTGAGTCTTTTATACTTTTTAACCTCATTCTCAAGTCAGCATTTGAAATATTAACAAAATCAACTTGTTTGTTAGTCAATTCAATATTGTTTATCTACAAGTATGATTTTTATACTTGTATGAATTCCTAAATTATGTATCTCCTGGTAAAAGTGAATGTTTTTGTTGCGTTCTTACATTAATAGCAGCTTGAATATAGAATCATGTGTTCTGTTAATGGAAATATTTATATTGAATAAGTTTTTTGTACAATATGGTTAGTTGCCTGAGTGGTTAGAACATTAGTGTTCCTGTATAAGATTCAAATTCAAATCTTTGTATGCAAGTTGATTTGTTAGGAGGTTCTTCTTGATAATATTTGTATCCGTGAATAGATGATCCTATGCGCATAGTGGCAGTTTTGAATGCGTCTAAAAGGAGTTTACCACGGAATGATTCAAACAAATGCGTGCTTGAATGGGTGTCTGTAAATAGGATTAGCTTTGTTATGAATAAAGTAGGAGTTTGGAAAATAAGTAGCCAGCCATTGCATTACGTATATTTTAGGTTTACTGATATTGCTATTAAATAAAATTAGGAGTTTGATGCGTGAATAAAGTAGATTTGTGAATGAATAAAGGAGTTTGTGCCCTATAGAAACTTTTTTTTTTGTCTATGTTATCTTGTGATGTATGTTTTTATTGGTGAATATGTTTGACTGATCAATACTTTGAATTTGGGTACATAGTATTGATGAATATAGTATCAAATTAATCTGATAGGCCAGGAGGTTGTATGCTGAATAGCTTAGGAAATTGTATGCTTTTTTTTTAGGAGTTTTTTGATAAATAGTAAGAGTTTGATTTTAAATAGAATATTATTGTTTATTGAAAAAAGTGGTTTGTATGTTTTAAGAAGGCTACATTGAATTTTTAATATGCGTTTTTTCAAGTAGGGGATGATGCGTGAATAAATGAGTTTTTATAATTTTTTTTTATTACTTTGTACTGTTCTTATTGGTAGTTTGTATCCAAAAATAGATAAACTTTTTTCCATTGTCAATAAATGTTGGAAATTTTTCATTTGAATTTTAGTTCCTGTTATATACTAACAGCTGAATAGAAGCCCATTTTGTGAAATCTAAATAAAGTAGAAACTTGTATGCAGAATAAATATCAAGGTTGAATGATGTGTATAAAATAACATTTTAAAAAACTTAGTCAGGAATTAATTAGCAAATAGACTGTAATTTTATAATTGTGAATAGAAATGTAGGGTTTGTAAGCGTGAATAAAATAGACTGCTTTTAATCTATTTTGAATTAAATCTAGAGTTTGTATGCGTGCTCAAAAGATTCTTTGTACAGATCCTAAAACCAATTTTAATAAAATGCTATGTTAATCATTATAATAAAGTAAGATTTTGTTTTACCCTAAATAGAGTAGGGAGTTTTAGGCGCAAATTTAAGATAAGTGTTTTCTAAGGAATAGAGTTAGAAACCTTTTATTTTAATAAAAAGGAGCTTGTATAGCAGTGTATAGTTTTTTAAATTTAATATATTTTTATTTTATTTTTTTATTATTTTGAGGTTTCATTATTTTATAACATGAATTGAATAGGAAATTTGGTATGGGCTTTAGGAATAAAGTGAGAGTTTGATTAAAAATAAACTGATAGATTGTATATATCCATATAGTATCTGCTTGTTGCGAAATAGAACACTGGAGTTTATCTACATTAATAAAATTTGTATGCGTGAATAGAACTTAGTTTTTCTTGCCTGTCTAGGTGAATGTTTAAATAATAGGAGTTTCATGAGAAATGTTGAATTAAGAGACAGTATGCCTGAATAAAGTGGGAGTTTGTAATCTTGAATAAGTAGGAGTTTGAAAAACTGTAAATAGAGTGACAGTTTGTATGTATGAATAAAAAAAGTTTGAAGTCTGTCCAAAAGCTATCTAGTTTGTTGCCTAAATAGAGTAGAAAATTGATAAGCCACGTGAATAGAGTAGGAAATTGTCCATAATAAATGGTGTTTGGATGCGTGAATAGATTTCAGTTTGTATCCGTGAATAGATCAGGTTTTTGTATGCGTTTTGCCATGTTATTTGAAATATTGAATAGATAGGAGTTTGTATTAGAATAAAACCAGGTGTTGCATTTAAATGGTGGTTTATCATTTTTTTTTCCATTGTTTACCTTGGGATTGTTCTGTGTTTGTCTTTTGTTAAAAATACAATTTCTATATTAGGTTTGCAGAACACTTTTCTTGTCCAACTTGTAAGTGAGATGCCTATTAATATTGATGTTTAAGTGCAGCAGTATCTTGTCATTTAGCAATGCCTTGGCTCCTGAAACCCGAAGAGAACAGGTCATTTCGACCTTGACCTTTCGGTTGTGCTCCCCTAACGCTGTTAACCCGTTCAGACTAGTAAGTTACCTTTTCAGTTTACGTAGTCGTAATATACTTTTTAATCATTTTAACTTTTGGTTTTTTTTTACTAAGCTTCCATCTATTTTTTTAGATTTGTTTAACTGTTTGAGAGACCAATTCTCTTGATAGTCTCCCTTAAGACAAGACAGTGACTTCTTGCTAAATTTAGGGTCGGCAACTGAAAACGGTCGGTATGCAGAATTGAAAATCCGTTTTACGTCGACCATAGGGCTGTGTAATAAACTTACGCTTCCATTTCTATTTTTCTGCCAAATTGACGAAGTTTTCTCTTTCGCCTCCTATTCACTGGCTTTAATGAAAATGCTCGGCATTTTTAAAACAAAATCATAATGCACGTCGTCCATAAAAAATTTCCTGTACACTACGTTTGTAATATTACGGAGGTTAGAAAATATCGGACTCGACCGGCAAAATGAAACGCCTGCGCTTAACCTTATGACATGCCCGAACAACAACGCAACGCCATAATCTTTCCTTCCCAACACGTCATGTTGGCATCCCGGCAACGACCAAAATCAACCTCAAACTACAATGACCAGCAGCGATCACCTCACCAACGACCGACATCAACTTCAACTACGGCGATTTTCTGCAACGACCAGCAGCGACCACCTGCATGACCAGCAGCGATCATCATGTAACAACCAAAACTCGGCCATCAATACCTGCACAGGAACTTCTGCATCTCTACCGTTCCGACCACCTTTATTTATTTTTTCAATGAAGAAATAAAAAAAAAAAAATATCTTTATATTTCGTTCCGTCGTCTAACATTTTGTTTCACCTTGTCAGATTTAACGTCCTCGAAAATGACTAAGGGCCTATTTATACCTTCATACATTGGTTTGTATACACCGCTAATGGGTCCACTAAAATCAAGTCAAAATTGTGACACGCGTGGATTCGTTTTCTAAAAGATAACTTTAGTGACTGAATTGTGAATTGGGTTTAAGATGGTGCTTTTTATTTGTTTTGGGAATTCAAAGTATGCTCCAACCCATTGGGCGCGAAAATATCAGCTTTCAACAATTGTTACATGTTTCGACCAATAGGAAGTCGAGATTTTTGTGTTGGTTGGTTAAAACTATTTGATGGAAGAGTGTATTTTATCTTGGAGGTGAGTATGAAATATGGACGATTCTACATTAGGTATATTATGATGGGTGGAACATTCAGAGGGTGATCCCCATTTAAGACGAGGTTATTCTAAAGGGCAGAAATATATCTCGGGAAAACTGTAAATGATTACGTAGTCTATTTCATTTTTTTGAATTATTCTGCCCTTCGGCATAGCCTTCTGGGGGGTTGAAATTTCTCTGACATACCAGGATGATTATTATTACAATTAATTAAGACAGAATAAGCAGAAGTATAAGTTTTTTTTAATGATGAAATTTTGGAAAAAGGGCTATACCTACAGATTTTTTCTTAATTACTTTTCCTTCATATCTTGCTGCGTCGGGCAAAAATAATTATTTTAGTCAGCACACGAGCATTTTACGTCCCGTTAATCCCAGAAATAATGGACTGTTTTTTTTTTTTTTGATAGAAAGAGACAGAAAATGCATATCAGAGACGCTACTTGGACTCAGTAGAAAAAATGAAAGAAAGAAAGAAAGAAACGCTCTGCTATTGTAACACATAAATAATGGACTTTTATTTTGATCGTGAGGGGAAGAATTTGGTCTCCGTGAGAAAAAAAGAACGAAAAAGAATGAAAATAAAAAAAACAACAGGAAAACCATTTTACGAGTACAACTAGTAAAATTAGGATAAAAGGTAAAAAATAAATAAATAAAATAATAATAATTTATCGAATGAATATTTAAATATCTCATTAAAACAAAATAAAATATCTTACCTTCCCTTGGAACCATTTAATATTTTTAAAATAAATTTAAGACCGTTAATTTGAGAGAAAAGAAAAAGAAAATTCTTATTTACTTTTGTTGAAATGACAGGCGTTTACAGTATTTACATGCTGACTATTGTTCATCTTTGTTGTTTTTATATTTTTACGTTTCAGGCGTTGTACACTTGGTCTTCATCAGGAAATTGTCGATCCGGGTAACCTTGAGGGATTATGAACCCTGATTTAACTTACAGAGGTAGCCTGTTCTCATTCTGCTGACCATGTCTGGGGAAATTTATTACTGCCCAGTTAATACCCGCCCTGTTTACACTGTGATTAAAAAGGACTGTACTCGCAATTAACATAAATTTTAATCCACTATGCTATCTTCCTTAACACAAACGCTATTTCACAAAAACGTATGAATTTTTAGTGACTTTTACATCTATAAAAATGCGAATTTTAGTGTAATTTTTCAACTTTACTCCTACAGGCTGGCAACATATGATACCATTTTGGAATCAGGCCGAGACTCTGTGAGTTCAAAACATTTCGGGCCGGATCCAGACACGCAATTCTGAAATTTTGATTCCCAATTTTTTCATTACAAATTGTTTTCAGACTCAGGCATTTTGGCTTCTACTAAAAAAACAATTAAAACATAACTCTCTAACTTAGCTCATATTCAAATGGAATAATTACTGTTCTCAAATTACAGTGTTTCAAAAAAAATTGTCCGAATTCAACTTTACTTCTAGAGATAGTAGCCGAACTGTGGACATGAAAATGAGACTAACCTCAGTTCTCGGCATAAGAGGGTTCGTTTGTGTCTGGCGTGTAGGGCAGTAATTGGTCCGAAGAAAGAAACACCACCATTACGGTGAGTCGGACTTATGGAAACGCGATCTCGTAGCCGCGAGGATTGGCGAGAGGAGAACTTGGGCGTATGCAAATTGGTTGGTGTTCGCTGGGATAAATGTGACGGCGGGAGACCACTCGAGAGAGTTGTGTGTAGCGAACTACGAGGCGGTGTTGGAACATTTGAGTGCAAAGATCTGTGGAGTTTTTGTAGCTGGATTGTAGCTGTCGTGAAGCTGAGGAGTGTTTCCGGAAGTAGGTGGTGCCGGGCCAACCCGTTCCCTTCCTATTGTTTGGACCTAATTTTAATACAAGCTATTTCGGCATAATGGGGGACAGATTCGACCTGAAATTGATTCCGGAGTTCGATGGCTCAACCCCGGTACTTGTCTGGGGGAAAAAGTGGAACTGCATTGCCTCTGTCTGGCATAAAGAACATTGAACACGTGATTCCTCTGCGGCTGTCTGGCGGGGCTTTCGCTGTGTATCAACAGCTCAGTGTTGAGGAAAAAAACAGAATTATAAGAGAATCAAGGCAGCACTATACAAGGCGTTTGCTATCGACCCCGCCACTGCATGGGAACAATTCGAGGCAAGAACTTTACTTCCAGGCGAAACTGTCGACGTGTATCTGGCCGAGCTGACGAAGTTGACGGTGTTGTTCGGTGGGCTGCCCGAGCGGGCCTTGGCATACAAATTTCTGGCAGGGCTCCCAACCGGAGCAAAGCAACTCCTGCGAGTGAGCTCAAGCATAGACTCGTTGTCCCTTAATGACCTGGTAGACCGGGCCAGGACCGTGATGAAAGATAACTCTGAGGTGAGAGAACCGGTAGTCGCCGCTGCACAGTCCACGCCGAGTGATGATAGACCGTATCAGGGGCCCAGCCCCCGTGGTGGGGTCGTATGTTATAGGTGCGGTGGCCAGGGCCACATTGCGAGGAACTGCAGGAGGCGACTGACAGCTGTTCGCTGCTACCGGTGTAATGAGACTGGACATATGGTCCGGGATTGTGCGGGAAACGGGGCCGGGGACAAGGTGCCAGCGTCGACCTCTTCCCCAAGCAGAAATTAGATGAGGCGCTTCCGATCATTCAGGTCTATATTAATGAGACATTGTGCTCAGCACTCCTCGATTCCGGTTGCTCCCGCACCATAGTGTGCGCGGACCTCTGCCGCACTTGGAAGAAGAGGAGTGTCAGGGTGACCACCATCAGTGGAGAAACACGAAGGTGTTGCGGGGTGGGCGCGGTGAACATCCGTACAAGAACTGGAAACTCGGCCAACATCGAGGCGCTAGTAGTGCTCGAAAAACCACTGAGTTTTGACCTGCTTCTAGGCTATGATGCCATCAGAGCTTTAGGTGGTGTTCACATAACGCAGACGGGGGCAGTACAGTTTCAGGAGAGGGCCCCAGTGTGCGCCGCTCTGAGGATCGACCAGCCGGACTTTAGTGTCGAATTTGACCAGCAGCAGAAGACTTGGACCACCTCATGGAGGTGGTCGGAAAACCAGGAACCAGCCAAACTGCGGAACGAGGTAGCCGAGTACCATGTGCCCGATCAAATAAGGCCTGCATACGAAGGGGAGCTCCGTGAATGGATCAAGGATAGCTGGTTGATTCCTTACCCCTATGAGAAACTTGGACCTCCCAAAGGCCTGATCCCGCTGATGGCGGTTGCTCAGCACAATAAAGCAAAGGTGAAGCCAGTGATGGACTACCGCGAACTAAACGCGCATGTTGATGCGTTCACGGCAGATGCTGACGTTTGTGCCAGCAAGCTACGAGAATGGCGCCAGCAGGGTTCCAATGTGTCCCTGCTGGATCTAAGAAAAGCGTACCTGCAGGTCCGGGTCAGCGAGACGATGTGGCCGTTTCAGACGGTGGAGTTTGCCGGCAGGAGGTACTGCCTTACTAGGCTGGGCTTCGGGCTGAACGTGGCACCCCAAATAATGAAGACCATCGTCAACGCTGTGTTGTCACAGGAAGAAACAATAAAAGAGGGGACATCGGCGTACCTTGATGATATATATGTGAACGAAGACGTTGTGTCGTCATCACGCGTGAGGTCCAAACTGGCTGAGTTTGGTCTGACTTGTAAGGACCCAGAACGTTTGGAGGATGGCGCCCGTGTCTTGGGCCTGAACGTTCAACAGGAGCGAGAGACCTTAAAATGGGGGCGCGGAACTGCAGTTCCTGAAGTACCCGATGTCTTCACGAGGCGAGCTATATTCTCCCTGTGTGGAAGACTTGTGGGGCATCTACCAGTGTGTGGATGGACTCGTGTGGCAACAGGCACCATAAAAAGAAGGGCAAGCGCAGTCACCAAAGGCTGGGACGATGAAACAACGGACGATCTGTTGGTTCGCATGGTGAAGGAGACCATCGCAAGGGTAAAGCAGGATGATCCCGCCAAAGGAGACTGGTGCGCAGGGAGACGAACTGAACGTGTGGGTGGATGCGAGCTCTCTGGTGATTGGTGTGCTGTTGGAGAATAATGGGGCTGCGATTGAGGACGCCTGCTGGTTGCGACCGGTGAATGACGCTGCTCATATCAACCTGGCAGAGCTCGATGCGGTGATAAAAGGCATCAACCTGGCACTCCAGTGGAAAGTCAGGAAATTACACATACACACTGATTCGCTATGTGTGTACCACTGGATATCGGACACACTGACAGGCAAGGCCAGGGTGCGTACCAAGGCGGCTAGCGAGATGCTGATCAGACGGAGGTTGGAGACCATAAGAAAGCTGGTAACAGAGTACAACCTATCTATGGATGCGGTGCTTGTCACCTCAAACTGCAACCTTGCTGATAGGCTCACTCGTGTGCCACAGAGATGGTATGGCGCCATGAAGAAAGAAGCTGAGCCAGTGCCGTTACTATGTGCTGCCTCTGTTGAGGCGGCGGACAAAATCAAGGAGATACATCACAACAGTGGGCACCCCGAGTGAGACGGACATGCTATTTTGTACAGTTGACCAATCCGTCAGTGTCCAAAAGTGAAGTGAGAGCGGTGGTGAAGGAATGCCAAACATGCCAGTCAATCGACCCCGCCCCAGCTAGATGGCGGAAGGGTCGGCTGGGGTAGACACGACTTGGGGCCGACTGGGTATGGACATAACCCATTACGGCAGTCAGCATTTCTCACACTGATAGATTGCGGACCGACGAGGTTCGCGATCTGGCGCCCATTATTAAGACAGGACTCATCCAGTGTCATCCGTGAATTGGAGTCCATATTTTACGAAAGGGGGCCGCCTGAAGAGATCCTTACGGATAACGACACGGCCTTCTGCAGTGGGGAGTTTAGACGTTTCGTAGACGATGTGCATATGTGCCGAGTGGCAACGGCATAGCAGAGCGGTGCCACCGAAGCGTGAAGAGGATCGCGGCCAGGAAGCAGTGCACGATAGCAGAGGCGGTCTATAGATATAATGCAACACCAAAGGATGCCGTGACTGCTGCAAGCGCACCCGCCAATGCAATCCATCACTACCAAGTGCGCAACAAGGGCATTGACGCGTGTCTGCCTGATCGGCGGGAAACACGAGGGCCGTATAAGTTAGGGGACACCGTCTGGGTGAAGCCTCCCAATAGCCGGTGCACCACCAGCTTTCAAAGAAAACGAATCACCGGCATCGTCAATGAGCAAGCAGTGCTGGTCGATGGTACTCCACGCCATGTGAAGGATGTCCGGCCCGCCCTAAATACGAACCAGTTGACTAGTAGCAGCAGTGGTGAATCATCCAACGATGAACTGTGGATCCGACCTATGCCCCTCGGGCCTGATGGTTTGACTGCGGAACCCGACGCTGATGCTGATAGTTCTGACGCCCCTTCTGAGAGCCCCGATGAAGAAGTCCAGACAATCCCCCATTCGTAGGAGTGCCCGCAACAAACGACCACGTCCGCAATGCCACATGTGTGATCTTGAGACCAGGGGGAGTGGACATGAAAATGAGACTAACCTCAGTTCTCGGCATAAGAGGGTTCGTTTGTGTCTGGCGTGTAGGGCAGTAATTGGTCCGAAGAAAGAAACACCACCATTACGGTGAGTCGGACTTATGGAAACGCGATCTCGTAGCCGCGAGGATTGGCGAGAGGAGAACTTGGGCGTATGCAAATTGGTTGGTGTTCGCTGGGATAAATGTGACGGCGGGAGACCACTCGAGACAGTTGTGTGTAGCGAACTACGAGGCAGTGTTGGAACATTTGAGTGCAAAGATCTGTGGAGTTTTTGTAGCTGGATTGTAGCTGTCGTGAAGCTGAGGAGTGTTTCCGGAAGTAGGCGGTGCCGGGCCAACCCGTTCCCTTCCTATTGTTTGGACCTAATTTTAATACACGAACATACATATAATATTTTGGAATCAGGTCGATGTTCTGAGCCGGATCTGGACCTACAATTCTGAAATTTTGGATTCCCAAGTTTTCATTACTGTGATTGTTTCAAGTGATTTTTTGCGACGAATTTTTTTGAACGATGACAATTTTTATAACTTGGAAATAAATTTTTGAATAATCGAAATTAATTGCGAAATCTAGCGAAAGTCACTCATAAAATAAGAAATAATTGTTTGTACGGAAAGTAAGGACCTACGTACATCAAATTGTCTTTAAATTAAGTGGCAGTAGAAGAATTACCTTTGAACTTTTAAAAGGTAAGCTTAAATATTAATTCAGTACTTAAATGAAGCGATCAGTACTAATACCCATCGGATCAAGGTACCACACACGAATCTTCAGATGAATTTGTGCAGTGTGACACTATTTAGCTATGGTAATTGGCTAACTAATCATCCATATAAATTAAAAACAGGAAAGACTTAAGGCGAGAAAGAGCTATATCGAAAGATAGACTGATCGACGTTAAAAAAAATATTTTATTTTATTTACGAAAAAAGTTACTTTTCGTACGAGACAGAAAATCCGTAAGAAGAAAAAGCGAGATATGAGATTCTGTCAAAACTGATTAATGTCCTGATAAGTGAGTGACGCGCTAAGGAAAACAGAATTCAGAAAGAGAGGCAGAGCCGGCCACACAAGGCGGCCATAAAAAAACATTTTGGCTCGAACAAAGCCGCGGTACAAGCGGGGAGAATCGATATTAATTATCTTTCAGAGATATCATTTAATTTTAATTCCTGGTTCCAGCGAAGGAAGCCATCTGGGATATGCACGAATCTTGGCATGAGAACAGAAATCGTAAAGGGGATCATTATTATTGCTTATTCAAACTGTTGACTTCAGACATAGCGTCTCGAAAATGAGCATCTGGTGATAAAAGAATTTTAAGGCATGAGAAAAATAAAGAATTTGATTCTCAGGTAAACATGACCATCCAGTTAAAAGTTGACTAGCGGAGAGACCAGGTTTCGGGTTTTGATAGTGATTAATGAGCCGGTAGAGGTCTGGGCTAAGTGGATTTTGGGTGTCCCCAAAATCAAGATGTGATAAGAATTATTTGGTAATCTGGGATTTGTAAATGTTTTGGCTGAAGGAAAAGGAAAGAAAAAAAAAAAGGATTTTGTAAACAAAATTCTGGATAATAATTTTAAGAGGGCCAGTCTAGCCACACTCACACTGCCGAGAGATCATTGGTCAAGTGGTAGCATGGGTGATAGGCGAATGTGAATGAGAAAGACGGAGAAGTTGTTAACACCTACTGAGGGGATTGGTATGAGATACCAATGTGAGAGAGGAAGAGTCTAGGAGGATAGCTCTCCTCCGACCTTCCCTCACGGACGTGGGAGGAACCCCCAAAGTGGAAAGTGATTAATCTTCCAAAAATGGGAAGTAATTAATTTTCCTGGCCTAAGAACAAAGAGAATTCTTGTTGGGAATTGAGAATTATCAAGGAACCTAAACCACGTCAGGCCCCCACACCGGGTTTTGGTTGATGTCCATATAAACGAACGTCTCGAGGCAGCTGAGCAGTCAGTTCGAGTTTGGAGTTAGTTCGAGAAGTTGGAGAGTGTTGCCTCGCAGAAGCTGACCGAAAGATTTCCACGTCCTTTTCGACTTAGCCTTCCTACTAAAAGCAAGTTATATTGACGAACGACTTAAGATACCAAAACTCGCTTAACATATTTAAATCGATAGTATCGATCTTTGCCGATATCATTAAGATTATACTTACCGTCGTGCCGTGAACGATGCCTTGAGGACCAATGTAACAATAACTTCCTGCCGTCATCTGTCCGTACCTGAAAAAAAGTAAACATTAGTGATAACCCTGTATGTGCTTATGAATATATAATCTTTTGTAAACACACGTCCTTGTTAAGACTGTAGAGGTGAGAAGCTCCCAGATTGTAATGCAGAGGTTGCTGCTTTTTGACGGAAGTGTTACGTGACAACTTGTAAAAAAAACGAATTCCTATATGATACCTAGACGTCATGGATTTAAGTGAAATACTAGATTGGCAGTTAGGTCTCATCATTTTACAGTTGAAATGGCTAGATGCTTAAGGAACACCTCTAGCGACAGTTTTTTTGGCAATGTCAAGTGGGATAGCCCACAAGTTTTCTGTTAGGAACTATCATTTCACAAAAAAAGAAAAGGAAGGCTGTTTAAAGAATTATAAACATGAAAACAAAAAGAAAATTAAATCTTAATCAGAATATTTCATTCTTCATCGCCCTGTAAATGGTACAGTAACAAAGGTGGCGGGAATTCATAATCAAATTTACAATTAAAATAGAAAAACAATAATGACAAAAACAATAATAATAAAATAAAAGCAATGATGACAAAAACAACAATAATAAAACAATAATAATAAAAGTAATAATAACAAAAACAATAATAATAAAGTTATCTTACAAAAACAACACAAATAATAAATAAAAACTGTTCAAAAAAACTAAACAAGAAAGAATTATAAAAAAATATTTCTTTGTGTTGCAAAAGATCTTTTAGGTTTGGTAAAAAAAACCTTCGAGTCTTTCTTAGAATCTCAGAAACATGTTAAAATAATTACTTGAAAGGAGACACGCTCGGAAGATTGGAAAGTTGACTCAAATGGCAAGAGAAACTGAGTCAAAGTAGGAATCGAAGATGGTCGTCATCATACTTATTATAAAACCCAGGTTGTGTGTGTCTGTTCGTTTATATATTGGATCGGATTTCCTACATTTTTCATCCGATTTCAAAAAAACTTCACAGAACTACGTAAAATTACCTTGCGGTGGTTCTGACAGCGCCAAAAATTAGAAAAACACAATTGTTTTTACACAAAATCAATTTGTGAACACGATTAAGAGGCATCACTGTCGCCAGAATGAAAGGGGGACAACTCATATCGAGTTATACTTATTATAAAACCCAGGTTGTGTGTGTGTGTGTGTGTGTGTGTGTGTGTGTGTGTGTGTGTGTGTGTGTGTGTTTATATATGGGATCGGATTTCCTACATTTTTCAACCGATTTCAACAAAACTTCACTTTTTTTTTTTGGCAGGTAGTGTTTCTTATTGTCTTGCACACTTTTTTCTTTATTTTTACATTCAGAATGCTTTAAAAATTCCATTTACAAGACAATTGTTTATAATAAAATTCTATTCAATCGGTAGACCCATAACGATTGAAAACAATGTTTTTGTTTGAGCTTGGGTTTGACCAATTCGTAAAAAAAAAAAAAAAAAAAAAAACTAATTAAGACATGCGTGTCCGTCAACCTTAAACAATAATCTTTGTCAATTTTATTTTTCAGTCTTTATGATGGTGGATACTTGATCTATCTCTTACTGTTACATCCCCGGGCAACGCCGGGCTCTACTGCTAGTATTTTACTAAATTCGAATTATCCTTTCAACTTGGTAGGAATAAAGATATTTAACTTCTGCTGCTTTCGTTAAAGATAACACCATCTTCTTTGCTGTTGATGGTTCTACATACTGGCGTTGGATTATTTCGTCCTCTTAGATATCCACCATCATCTAATGCCTCCACCTTCTTTCACGTTTCTGGGAACCGTTATTTTTTGTCGGGCTTTTGCTTTGAGCCTTCGCTTTTCTAATTTTCATACCTGGATCTTCATCACGATTACAAGTTCTAGGAGAACCACATATATTTTAGCAGTGGCTACAATTGGTGTGTTTTGACCAAAATAATCTGGCGGAGACACCATCCCTCTTCAGGCTGAATTTGAATTCAAAGTTTTCCTTCTAGAGTGTTAGCTCAATTAAGGATAAAGAGCTTACTAAATCCTGCTATTTAAACCCATATCAAGGGGATGATGGATTCATGACTTTTTCAAAGGCATTATTGCTAAGCGAAAGAAACAGACTCGGTTTGAATTCAAACTCGACACACTGATTTTACTCCCAACACCAATAACAGTTACATTAGCTTCATATCCAATTTTACAGTTGCCAAACAATTTCTTTCTTCTGGTAGAAAATCACTTAAAGATGGCAAAAGCAGCGGCTATATCCTCCATCTTGTAAAATGTCTGCTTTACTTGTTATCTTAAGGTAATGATATAAACATTCTGGGTATTAAAAAGGTAGTTGATGTTTAAAAGGCAGTGTTTTGTTTAAGTTTAAGCACCGTTTTATTTTTTAAATATTTACTTTCAAGAAAAATAATCAATTCGACACATTCCTAAATATAATTAGGGTCACTTTCTCTCAATGCAAACGCATACACACATGTCAGTTTCTTTTTTTTAACCCTTTGTGTCCTGTCCACTGCTTTACCGTTGGTAGAGAAAATGACGTAATTGTAGAATCTCCCACAACACAACCAGCCTTACCTCTTTGTAGGAAATACACTCTTCCTATCTAGTAAGCCAAATTCTACCTTCAGACAATATAACAAGTATTCATTGGTCAATCACCTCCAATCTGGCTTGCTGATTGGTCAGTTCCGACCAATCAAACCGCCTGCACGCGACCAAGCTGTTTTCCCGCTCTTATGCTGGGAGCCACTCAGTGATTATATAAACCGAAAACGTGTGAACCTTCCGAGCAGTAATTACCAAGTTTCAAGATGTAACATTCACCGACTCCCATCTTAGTCATTGCTGACCAGACGTTAAAGACAATTATCAACTTCATACAGTCAGTAACACGCATTCACAGAGAACTTTCCAAAATACTCCACGTCACTACGAATCACGATCTTGCCGCGCAAAAAGATACATCGCTGACTCATACTCGATCAAGATTCAATCAACTCTGTGTACATCATTTCTCAACTTTGCTTATCTAAAGTGAATCAAATTCACTACTTATTAAGTAAACTCTACGAACGAACGACCTTGGAAAAATATTACAGTTAAAAGGTAGATCACTCTTAAAAAACTCTTTCTATAAGACACTTAATATCAACAATCGCAAATATCGACACAAACAAAAAATACTCCAAATGAACGAACAATTACGAAGAGAGACATTCAGAAATCTGAAGAAACCGCATACACATTTCGCCTACATAATGCCCAACCACCGGTTGAACGATGGGTAAACACTAGTAACTATTTTTATATCTACCGTGAAACATTACATACTAATTATTTGCAAATTTTGACTGAGGAGCTCAGGCAGAAGGGTTCAAACTGTTCAGGAACGCATGGCTCAAAGGGTTAAGATCTTGTGTGTTCTCTTGCGAAAAAGATTGTTCTGATTTCCATCATGCCTAGTGTTATACTAGAACATTACCTATTCTATTGTAATAGACTCTCCCACACATAATAAGTAATAGTAGTAGTAGTAGCGGTCGCCAGTTGGGCTCAGTGGAGTTGAGTGAGTCAGTCGATGTCGGACATTAAAGTATCATCACCACAACTAGATTTGCTGCGTCATTAATTATTATTGCAATTTCCTAACGTTTTGTACGTCGGACCCTTTTAGGACCGACTTATTGAAATACAAGCCTCCACTGTGAAAACTACTTTACAACACTTAGTAAATCGAGTGATTGGGTGGAAAAAAAAAACTCTCCAAAGACTCACATCGTCACTCCAAGGGAGAAGAGTTTTTCGTAAAGATCTTTCGAGGAATAGTTCGGTATCATCTGAAAGAAAGATAAAAAAAAAATGGCACTACATTGATGGCTGAGAGGAAAGTAATGAAATTCTTATACGAGGTTATTAATTGAAAGCAAGAAGAAAAGATAATTCAACAACAACAAAACAAAAAAACAAACCAGTGTGTGAGCTTGTGAGTTACCCTACTTGTCTATGCCAAAAGCCCTCGTTGGGGGGGGGGGCACTTTTTAAGCCTATAAAAAAGCAATGATATTCTCACTTACTTTGTCTTTTAGCCCGTTTCAACTCTTGCTTTCAGATGTAGTCGCACGTGGGTAAAGTATCTACCCTGCTACCACTTTTTATCAATGTCAGTTTTTGTGCAAATCTGTGCAAAAAGTGGATCACAGAGCCTCGATATTTTTATCACTTCTAATTGGTCAATTAATATTTAAATCATGGTCTCAACTACGTCCGAATAACATCGACCTAGTTCTTGACCTGACTAAAAAAAAACAAAAAAAAAAAAAACATTCCGCTTAATTCTGTCTATGCCTTCCAGGGGTCGATCACGTGATTACGTTGATTATAAATACCAGACACGAGTTCGTTCTTCCTCTCTTTTCGATTTCTCTTCGCTTACTAAAATGTAGCTGTTAAAAGAAATCGCGTTCCGACCCCAGTTCGGACGGACGCTATGAAAACATATTCACACACGCACACATTCACGTATGTACGACACTTAATTACATAACATTACAAGCAACGGAAACTTAATTACAAACATATACGAACTTTCAACTAATCAACACATATCCGAACTTTCAAAACTTTCACAGTGAGAATTTACGAACAAATATCATTTGCTAATCTAGTTCACGGCGCTTGTATCATTACTGCAGTGAAATACAAAGTTAGAATTTTAAGTTCTTCAACATGAAATAACTTCACTGTAATTTAAGTTAAAACATTCAACTAAACCACTCACTTACCAATTTCTGGAACTTACTAAAAACTATTCAATCACACTAGTGAATCCTTACGGAAACCTAATTACAAACATTACCAACATTACATTACGAATATTCAATAACAAGCAATGGAAACTAACGGAACATTCACTCCTTCAACTCTTCCGAGGCTAAAAGTTTATCAACATATTTTCAGCTTTACAGAATTCTTTCAATTTTCTCACACTGAACATTTTGAGCGGTAAGTTCATTTAATTTTCTATCAGCTCAGATAAAAAAAAAATATTTCATTAGTAAAGATTTTAATTCCAGTCAAAGAGAAGTAATCTCTGTGCTTGTACATCATTACAAATATAAATATTGTTTTGTTATAAAACAGTTTTTTGTGTTCCTTTCTTAGTGTTTCATATTTTGTGGTATTTTGCGTTAAATAGAAATCTTGGGGGTCATTTAATACCGAAATTAAATTCTATCGAGAGCAGCACCTCTACAGGAGCACGTTTATTTTTATGGTTTTCTCTCTGTTGATTTTTGTACACTTCCACACACACACACACACACACACGTGTCTATCACACACACACACACACACACACACACACACACACACACACTTCTTATAACTTGTTTTAATGTTTTTTTTCCTTTTGTTACAATTGCCTACACATGTAATTCCTTTTCTTAATACATGCATTCTCGTTTGTTTTATATTTATTGTTTTGTGTATCTCATTTTTGCCTGGACTCATATTGAGTCCGCCAATAGCTTTTGCGGGATAAACGTTCCAGGATCCCGTAAATATTTACTATCCAATGGGTTGATTCCTGCAATATAATGGCGACTAATATTTATCCAAGCATACCAGCATCACGCAACTGTAGAACAATCACACGGTCAAGATAAACACTCAGTTGTGGAGCAATCTGAGTGAATAACAACTCAACCTTAAGAGAGCTATTTATGGTGCCACGAAGCATCTCATTGTGCTAAAGTTGGATAGTCCATTGCTTGGGCTGTGATTGGCTTCTGGTACATGAGTGGAGGTATTTCTGTATAAATACCAGCTTGATTCATCAGTTAGTTTGCAGGGTTTGTATTGAGTTACAACCTGCTTTATTTTTGTCTGCCAGCTGGACGCTAGTTGGGACCCTTACGCCGGTAAGTGCTGTTTATTGTATTGTTATTTTACAACAAGCTACATATTGGAGTCATCAAAATCAAGTAGGTATAGGAATCTATTTGGGGACCGATGTTTTATAGATTATGCATAAGTATTTAATAAAGTAAGCCACAAAGAACTGTTGTGGGTGTTAGGTAAGCTTGATATACTTGAAAAGGATGTTAGAATAATCCAGGATTTATACTGGGGGTAAAGCACTTGCATCTGGATAGAAAATGAATTCAATAAATATCCAAAAATAGAAAAAAGGTGTAAGATAAGGATGTGTCTTCTCACTGGATTTAATTCAGCTTTAAAGTGAAGCGATTCTGAGAAAATTAGATATATGTCGTGTTAGATTCTTTTTTTTTCTCCAAATCTATCTTATACGTTTATAAGTATACCATTCATCTATTCTTAGAATATTACTGTCTCATGTGACCCGGTGCTTCTAATATTTAGAGATTCTTGATAACAACTAAAGAGGAATTAGCTATATTATTGGCCCTGACCAGTCATTTTCCCACCGCCGTAAAGTGGCTTTCCTGTGCTTTTTCTGTAAATATTTTCAGGGTAATTGTACGAATGAACAATGTACGGCTCCACAATTTCCAGTTAACTTTGATTTTCAAAAAATTTAATGCAATGTCAGTCGTTATCTACTGACTTACTGGTTACTCTTGTATTGTTCTCACTCCTTAGTAATGTTCCTGTAATTCTGAAACATTTGATTTGAAAGTTGAGATAACAACATTGTTTGGAATGCGTCAATGGAATGTTAAGGTGGATCTAGTGGCGATTGGTACACGAGGTTCGATGCCATTGAATCCTATTAAAACTGTGCGACCACCTTGCCTAGCTGGCGATATCATACCAACTTGGAGTCCTTCAAAAATCTTCTCTTTTGAGCACTGCGCATATTTTGAGGAACGTGTTTTCTGTCTGAGGGACTCGTTGTGACTTGACAGATAACTTAATGTACCCAGCGTATTCAAAAACTTACACTGTGTGTCAATAACAATAATAATAATGCATTACTTACCATTCCATTGGTTATAACCAATCTTGGCGCGGTTTCCTTGCTGGGAAACAAACCCATTGGATGACCAGAATACATAACCAGTGTTTGTCTTTCACTCATCTTGGACAGGTAATGGACAGTTAACAGAAACTGTAGCAGAATCATTCCAATAAAAAGGTAAAGGAGAATAAAAAGCAAAAATGATATTGAAATTGACTGACTTGATATTATAAAGGGAGGTAATAAGTAAAAATAGAGGGAGGTATTAATTGAAAAGCGAATAGAACAAAACCTTATTTACATAAATGTGAAAAGTCAAGTAAACGCAAAATTAATCTTTTTTTAAATATTTAAAAATGTGATGAGGACACGCGCACGATCAGACAGTATATATATATATATATATATATATATATATATATATATATATATATATATATCGGAGTTAGCTCCTCCTTAATTCCCAAATTGTCACTAGGGTCATTCTTTCTATACTATAAATACTAGGCGATTCTCGCCTCGTTCTCGTTTTCATTTCTTCATTTCAGCAACTACAATGTAAGCTCTCTTAGAAGATCCACGTCTTCTCATTTGTGAGAGACGCCATGAACATTATACACACATACACGTAAGTACGAACATTCACCAAAGAACAAACACAAACGTTCACACACACACAAAAATATTGTCTATGTTCATTGTAAAATTGTTTTGTTTAATAAATATTATTTTATATAATATATATATATATATATATATATATATATATATATATATATATATATATATCGGTCTTGTTTGTTTTCCTTTCAGTTGGACTTAATTCAAGTCCGGCCATTTTCTTGTAGTTGGATATCGTAATATTCTACCAGGAGTTACACACGTGTTTCTAATACAAAAACATTCAAACCCGCCCGGTCCGCTACATATTTAATCTACGGACTAAAAGTCACTTTTCTTGATTAATTCAATCTTAGGTTGACCAGAAAGTCCTGACTCATTTAGGATGCGGAAAGAAAACAACATTTATTCTTCAAAATAAAGTCCATCATTCTCGAGGATCTTCTGCCAGCGATCAGCTAGCATCTGTATCTATCCTAGATACCAATCCGCTGGCTTTAAATCAAAATCTGTAAACAAGCTTCCTTCATTTCATCAAAAGTCTTGAATCGCTGGTCCCGGAGGAAGTGTGCCATTGAGCGGAATATGATCATAGTCACTGGGAGCGGCATCGGGACAGAACGGTGGATGTGGAAGAATCTCAACACCGTAACGTCTGTTCGAACTTCTCCTCAATGAACCTGGTAGTGTGTGGCCTTGCATTGTCTTGCTGAAACAAAGGCCAACCTAAATGTTTGACCAAAGCTGGATACTGTTTCTTTAGTTTGTCGTACAGTTTAGCATTGAAGTTCCACTACAGTGATGAAGATTTGTGTAGTTTTTTTTAAGTTCCACAGACAGTGATGAAGATTTGTCGTTTTCTTACCGCTTATATATATATATATTTATATATATATATATATATATATATATATATATATATATATATTATAATAAAAGAAAGAACAATAAGATATATAATCCGGTGTTCTTATTGATATTTTTATTTTTACAAAACAGTGCTCAATGTAAATTTACAAAGCATAAATATTATAAATTAACTGATTTAAAATATGGTTCCTTCGCTACAGAGGAATAACCATGTTTCAAAAACCGAAGCTAAACTCTTCAAATTAAAGTAAAAACATTAGTTCTGTTTTATCTTCAAGCAAATTTTGGAAGAAGAAACAGAACTAATGCTCTTAATTTAATTATATAATTAATAAAAACAAATTTTTATCGTCAAAATGTTTATGTTATTATTAAAAGGAAAGAACAAAGAATTTTGTCATTATTTAAAAAAAAATTACTCCTTTCTAACACTAAATCTTGTTTTCGTTTGTTTGTTTTTTTGTCAAATGTGTAAGACTTGTTGTATTTTTGTGTAGCCGTTTCCGGTAAAATGAGACATTAATTTGGAAATTCTTTATTGCCTTAGCAAATTATATTGAGATAAAACAGGGATGAATTTAGAGATGCCCTTATCGTATGCATGAAGTTCCAATGAAAAATGTTGAAAAACCTACATTTGAGAAAAGTTCCTTGTTTTATTAAGTAGAATTAAGTATATCTGTATGTAATAAAGTAAGCTTTGGACATTGTATGCTGTGTACTGTCTGTTTTGTGTGTTAGTGTGACAAGAGGTTCGGTGCTGGTCAAAAGATCAAAGTGGAAACGACACACGTCTTTTTTTTACTCGCCTGATGCACCGAGAGAGAGAGAGAGGGGGGGTGCACCCTTTTCTTTTTTTACTATTTTTGACAACAGCTTCCGGTGGTTATTAGCAGAACTTCCTAGGCAGATAAGTAGAGTAAGAGCAAAGAAACAAAGTTAAACGTCGAATTGAATCACGTCAATCTTTTTTTCGCTGCAGCAGAGAGCATTGACATTTATTCCTTTTTGGACATTCATGTGAATGCTTAGTGACTGTGATCACAAAGTGCTCGGTGTTACTTCTGACAAAATTCGCACAAATGCATAGTGTCTTTGCGAAAGCAATGACACCAGTTAAAAAGGGATTAGAAATAATAACTAAGACAAAATATCATAATTGTTACTTATAACATTTGCGTTTTACCGAGAAAAAGTAAACAAAAAAAAAAAAATCGGTATAAACACGTTGGATTTAACGACAGTTTCTCCTACCAAGGAGGATGCAGGCTCGAATCCTGCCGGAGAGCGCATATTCTTCTTCAATAAGATTTCTCAAATATTCAGGCCGAAAAATGATAATAAATTATACTCTTTAAAATTAAAAACGGACCGTCTACTCAAATATGGGCATCCACAAAAAACAACGTTTAAATGTTTATATATATATATATATATATATTCGAAAATTATAACATAAATATGTTATAAAATCACTGCAAAAATAGCCATTTTGTTTCAACACTTCTAGTGTTTTATCAACTGATTTATTCCGTGTACACCAATCCTATACTTGGATATATATATATATATATATATATATATATATATATATATATATATATGTGTGTGTGTGTGCGTAAAATTAACAGTTTCATTCAAATGTAATCAAATAACAAAAAGTGGAACCAGCGTCTCCTTTCTAAGTTTAGAGAAACTTACCTGAGCCCAGTTAGAGAACACCTGACCATTTCCCCCGTAGGTGACCAGCTCGTGGGGAAACTGGGCCACTTGCGGATCTAGATTGTTCATGATCATATGAATAATTGCAGCGGCTTGTTTGCATTGGGTCGGGTATTCTTCGATCGGGTAGGCCCTAAAAACAAACAGCAGTATATACTAAGCTATAACGTATATACGATGGAAATACGGCAGACATTTATAGTTATTTTGTTCTTTTTACTTAAAGTCCGCTAAAAACGTTTTCTAAGCTCGATGCCAAGTCTCTTAATTAAATAATAATTGACAATGATTTTTCGAAGGATATCAAAGATTATATTTTTTCTTGAAGTTGCTGAAATAAAAAAATAAAGAATTTGTCTTAATAATTTCAATTCGATTATTTTTTGGTAAATTACTCTACAAAACATTTTTTACAGACGCGTTGGTGATCTTTAATATTTGGTTTTATGAGAACACTCCCAATGGATGAAGGGCCGTTTGAAAAATTAAAACATAAGCCATAACACTATCTAGTCATCGGCAAACTGCGGCCTGCGGGGAACATGCGACTCGACTGGCTTTCTGAATGGCCCGTCTGATTTCATGAGGAAAATAACATTTATTAAAATGTTTGTTTCTTTTCATTCTCTCTTATTCACACACACATTCTCTCATACATAACCACGTACTTAAACAATGAATAAGTGCAATGTTTCTTGAATTTTGTACATTCCGTTGAAAGTAATGTTATCAACATTTTAAACCATTAGCGATTTTCACTATGGAAGATGATACGTGTAAAAATCTTTTTCTTCAGAAACAGGCAACGTAAATGATAATTATTCCTCTTTTACAAATATTTTTTTTTTATATTCAAAGGAATAAATTAGAAAACAAAAACTGTGGGTTACCCCACTTTACTAAAAAATAAAACGCCGCTAGAGGACGCTTATTAAGCCTATAAATAGGAAATTATATTCTCACCCATTCTCTTTTCTCTCTTCGGCAATTAGTTGGAGATTCGTCTCCAGCTAAGCTAGTCGAACTCTCTGCCTTCGGGCAGAGGGGAACCCAGACAAGGCTTTGCCGAAGGGCAGAGTCTCGTCTGGGGTGGTAGACAGCTACCCGACCTCGTTTTTTTACGGCGTCTATGGGGATTTTTTGCCCGAACCCCCGGTCTCGGTTTTACCTCGCATTAAAAAAAGGCCTTGTGCCACATCCTACCTCGTGGGGTGGTGAGGTAAATAACCTTTTCTCTCAGACAAGATGTAGGTCGAACGTGGTAAAAATGTGCCCCCCCCCCACTGAGGGCACACGTTCACTTCGCTTTCAATTACTTTTTCTCTCGGACTTCTACACAAACTTCATACACACAAACACATTCTTTTGTTTAATCGTTTTCTTCTTTCTTATTCATCGTTTTTGTCACCCGCAACAAACTTCTGTTGTCATTGTATACTTTTGGTAAAAAATACAGTGTTGTTTGTTTGTATATAGTTTCGTTGTTACTTTACTGATTTATTTACCTGGACTCACTTTCGAGTCCGCAATAATTGTTGTGGGAAAAATATACCAGAGTACACGTGTTTTCTATCTAAACACAACTAACTTTCCCGCAATAAAACCACATGATGCAGCAGTATGTGTTAATCACGCTGTCATCAATGATAATATTATATCAATACTTCAACATTTTTTTTATTTTATACAAAGAATCTTTTCTTAAAAACAAAGCTCATCAACTTTTCCCCATTTCTAAGGCAAAACCTTTTTTGGGGGGTGGGGAATGGCTGCGATATCTTTAATAAAAAAAATTGCTTAATTATTTTAGTAGTGCGGTTCGCCTTATGATGTATTGTACCCCATGCGGTTCGCCTTATGATGTATTGTACCTTATGCCGCCCACCGTTCGAAAAAGGTTACCCATGCCGGCTATATGCAAATGGTTAATAATAAAAATTAATAGGTTTTCAATAAAATAATTTAATGTATTCAAATAAAATAATAAAAGTCTGATAGTTTGATATACCAGTTAGTAGAAAGAAAAAAAATGTAAGCTAGAGTGAACATGTACAGTTTACGAAAAATAACAATACTATAAATATATATATATATATATATATATTTACTTCATTTTAAGAGCCGGTCGGAAACGGTACATGTAGATGTGACCATATTCTTGAAGTTCTTCGGAAAATTCCAATGCCAATTCTTCATGGAACTTTGGCGGGAAATAGCGTAGAGCATTCTTTACAGCAAGCTGCCAAATATTTAGAAAAAAATGTAATAAACATTTGTTACCAAAAAATTCATATACATATATAATGCTGATTGATTATATGTAAAAGTTTAAACACAATATACAAAGTGTTTATATTTCTGAGGTGAGGTATTGTAACTATTTACACTATTTACATCGTTGTCCTCATCTCTGGATATATCTTTTGTCAAAGTGAGTAATAATCAGCTTGGCAGACCTGCGAAGATAATTGTCTTAGATAAATATAATCTTCAGCGTAAACCTTCTTGTTTGTAACCTTCAATATTCAAAAATACTTTATCCAAGAGATTACGATAATTCTCCGCATTTATCTCTACACTATCACCAACCTCGATGAGGCCTATACTTTTACTATCTACAATACTCACCCAAAACATTATCCCATCTCACTATTGTCTTGTAAATCAGACTTAATTATAACTAATGTGTCCCACACAGAGAAATCGTAACATATAAATAAAGCAAGCAAAGTGGAAAGGTAAGAAGCGATAGAGTCTTACTTGTAATATTTCTCGAAGGGAAGACGAACAGGTATGTCCTGTGAACTTCGAGGTACGGTGTGGGATCTTCTGTTCTCTCTACTGCTGTGGATTTGAGATGACATCTAGCACTTTAGCGATCTATCATCAGCAACTGGCGTAAGTAGACATGTAAATAGTAACTTCCGGTTTTGTATCTGACGTTGCTTACCAGCCATCACGTGTCTCTCGTGGCCTCGGCTTAACTAACGGGAGATAATCGTCCTCCGGCACCCTCACAACTATGCCTATGAAGTTCTAGCCCAACTATCAACTTTACATGCATAGATGAAAATCATTTTTGAGAAATCAACTTTCCTGTACCACAACTAAAATACTTCTCTTTATGATGTTTACTTAAAGGTTCTTTGCTTTCATGCCTTCAACAAATGTTGTTATCATCCTGCATCTTTCCTTTGTTTACATTCCAACACCAATTTCTCCAAATATTTTCTTGTTGGTCCATCAATCCAATTTTCATGCTTATCACTCTTTTTATCTTCATGGTTTCCAGTGAGTGTTTGGGTGTGCGGCTGGTGTAACGGATAGCGGCTTGAAATGCGAAGTTGAAGATCGAGTTCCAGTTGCATTTGTTATATTCACTTATACGCAAATATACTTGAGAAAGGTATGAACCCACCTCCTCCCCTCACCTATGGGTTAAATAGGTTTGTATCGGAATAAATCATTGTTACTAACAGGACATATAAATTACATGGATTTACTAATAATTTTAATGCTACAATCTGTGCTTCTCAACCTAAGGCCATTCCCAGAGAGTTGTAAGAAAAGTGATATTCTGTTCTACTCTCCATGTCTCTCTCTCTCTCTCTCTGTTCTACTCTCCATGTCTCTCTCTCTCTGTTCTATTGTCTCTCTCTCTCTCTCTATTGTCTCTCTCTCTCTCTCTCTCCATGTCTCTCTCCTCTCTCTCTCCATTCTCTCTCTCCATGTCTCTCTCTCTCTATTGTCCATCTCTCTCTCTCTCTCTCTCTCTCTCTGTTATTGTCTCTCTCTCTCCCATTCTCTGTCTCTCTCTGAATCTTCCACCTCCATGGAATCTCTGTTCTAAATTGTCTCTCTCTCCTTAAACTCTTCTCTCTCTCTCTCTCATGTATCTCTCTCTCCCTCTCTCTACGCTGTCTCTCCTCTCATTCCATTTCTCTCTCTCTCTCTCTCTCTCCACAATCGGTGTCTCTCCTCTCTCTTTCTCCATCTCTCTCTTCTGTTGTCTCTCTTCTATTGTCTCTCTCTCTCTCTCTCTCTCTCAAGACTCTGTTCTCTCTCTCTCTACAATCTCTCTCTCTCTCTCTCTATCTCATTCTCTCTTCTGTTCTCTCCCTCTCTCTCTTGTCTCTCTCTCTCTCTCCCTCTCTGTCTCTCTCTATCTCCCCCTCTCTCTCTCTATTCTATTCTCTCCCCCTCTCTCTCTCTCTCTCTCTCTCTCCGATTATTCTTTTCCATGTCTCTCTCTCCCTCTCTTCATGTCTCTCTCTCTCTCCCATGTTCTCCCAAAAAAATTGTCTCTCTATTAACAATCATGTCTCTCTCTCTCTATCTCTCTCTCTCTCTCCCCCCCCTCTCTCTCTCCATGTCTCTCTTCTCTCTATTTCCACTCTCCATGTCTCTCTCTCTCTCTGTTCTATCCCCATGTCTCTCTCTCTCTCTCTTCTTTCTCTCTCTCTCTAAAAAATGTCTCAAAACCATGTCAGTTTGTCTCCTCTGTTCTCTCTCTCTAATATTCTCTCCAATATCTCTCTCTCTCTCTGTTCTATTGTCTCTCTCTCTCTATTCTACTCTCCATGTCTCTCTCTCTTGTCTCTTGTCTCTCTCTCAATGATGTCTCTCTCTCTTGTTCTATTGTCTCTCTCTCTTCCTACTTCCATGTCTCTCTCTCTCTCTTCTATTGGAAAAAAATCTTTTCTCCCTTCTTTCTCCATGTCTCTCTCTTTCTGTTCTATTGTCTCTCTCTCTTTCTATTCTACTCTCTATGTCCCACTCTTTCTGTTTCCCTCCCAGAATGTGATACCAAGTATGACGCACAATTTACGAAGGTGCAAACGTATTAATATACAGAAAATAGTCTCAAAAATGTGTTAATACAATATTCGTTAAAAAAAAAATGTTCCGGCTTTAAACAACGCAAAAAGGGTTGATAACCCGTAAAAAACAATCAATTCCGATTAAATATAAATTGTCCAATGCCTGATCCTCCCTCCTGTATCAAAATGGATTCCAGATCCCAGCAGCACTTCAGCACGTTCGCCACTCATATTTTAACAAGTACGTTTTACGATGTGAGATTGCAAGCCCCCACCCACAACATTTTGCAACGTTTTTAGTCATAACTACGAGAAAAAGGAAGTTCCATTACTGTTTTTTAAATTCAAAGTTGTCCTTCTCCAAGATTGGATGCCAACCAATGATAAAGAGCCCAATCTTTACTGCTATTTAACCCATAGCTCGGGCGATGGCGAAAATATAGATTCATGCCTTCACCGAGAGTATTAGTGCAAAAATGAACGCTAACTGCCTCAACCGGAATTTGAACTCGGCTCGTCAGTTTTATTTTCAGCACTGGTATCCCTTTTACCGAAGACACATTTGAATCAAAATTACCTTCGCCCGTATAAAACAAGAATATTTATTTAAAGATAAAATTTCGTATTTGTAAATGTTTTTTTTTCTCTCTCAGTTTTAAGATAATGACTACTTGAATTTTAGGTCAGTAGTCCGTTCTTAACAAGATAACGATTCTGTTTGTATCGAGTGCGTGTGGAGAATATAGCAAACATCGTCTTGTTTAATGTGTATTCTGTTCAACAAGGTTTGATTTATCCCGATATCTTGGGACGAGCATCTGCTTGGAATGTGAAGTTATTTTTAGAACAGCTTAAAATTAAGATCAATGTCCAGAAGAAAGTTCGATGTGGCAATAAAATAAGCAGAACCGATATCGTTTGTAACTGTCCATTACGATAAATATCACGTTATTTAGAGTTAAAAACTGAAGTAGTCAAATAAAGCTTCATATGCTTTTTTTTTTAAGCATTTCACCCCAAACAAGGTGGGAAGCCACTAGGACGCAGGAGGGTTACAGAAAATTTAGAGCAAGATCAGATAGGAGTGATAGAAGAAAGGATGAGGGTAGTGGATAGATCAAGGCAACTGGAGATGTCGATTGACATTACACTTGAATAGCTGGAGATTATAGCTCACAGGGAAACAGGAGAAGGGAAGGGAGTTCCACAGGCGAGAGGTGCGAGACATGAAGCTATTGGAGTAGAAGAGACGGCTACATTTAGGAGTTTCGATAGTGAAGGGGTGAGAGCAGGATGCCAGCCTCGTACTTAGTATTGATATTTTTATTTCTAATTTTTTTATCGGTATCTCCCCGAGCAAAGGTACTACAGCCACTAGAAAGCAAGAGGTTACAGGGTGTCGAGAAATTAGAAAACATTAGTAATGAGTAGAAAGAGAAAAAAAAAAGCAGTCAGGGGAACAGTAGATAGCAATTGACATTGCATTTAAATTTTTGCAAATTAAATTTGGTTGGAAAGCATGGTTCCAAAAGCTAGAAATGTGAGATAAGAAACTCTTAGCATAAAAGTTACGGCTACATCTTAATAGCTCAACTGTAAATTGATGAGATCTCGACGCTAGTCTAGTATTGCGCTTAAATTCATACAACCTATACAGTGAGGCGATTCTGAGAGAAATAGAATTCCTAACTGGATTCATCATTGACGACCACACATCTTAATAACAAAAGATGACATAGTGTTGATAGCAAACACAAAAAGGAAACTAAAGAAGATGGTGAAGGAAAGCACGAAGGAAGGACTAAGTATCAATTGCCAAAAGATAGAATGCTTGGTTGTTAGCAAATGGAACAACCCAATATGCAAATAACACATTGGAGATACCAAAATCAAACAAGTACAACAATTTAAATATCTGGGAAGTGTTTTAACAGAAGATAGAAAGTTCGACACTGAAAGATGCCTTCTAAAAGCTAAGCAAAGTATTAAGAAACAGAAAAATCGTTAGAAACAGAGAAAAGAGTACTGAACTGTTATATAATATCAGTCCTCGTATATGGCAGTGAATGCTGGACAATCTCCTCACATATGAAGATGAAACTTGAAACAGTAGAAATACGGTTCTACAGAAGGATGCTGAGAATATCATGTGAATAAAGACGAAGAGTTAAAAAAAATTGAAACAAAAAGGACACATATTTAACATCAGGAAGGGACAGGTGAATTCTGTAGGGAATATAATGAAGAAAGAGTGTTTGGAAAATTTGATACCCACAGGACAGATTGAAGGCAAGACGAAAACAACGCATAACCTACCTAGCGACCTTGATTAATTGGATGGCGGAACAAGGTTTAGGAGAAATAGCAAGAAGACAGCATTTACTAATAGCTACAAAGGGTAGGAAATTGTGGAGAGCCATGATCGTCAACATCCTGAAGAAACACAGCACATAGTAGAATTATTTTCCCGTCCCACCAGCTTGTAGACATTTATTCATCCGGATAACGTAATAGTTAAAGAGGTAGTGTTGCTGTGGTAGTTATGGAATGCGGACGGAATTTAATTCTGTTTAATCTGGAATAGATGAGGGTCTTTATTTGAGAGATGGATAATGTGCTCTGGATTTTTCCTAGAGAAACATTTGCAAGAAAAAAAAAACAAAAAAACAGAATTTGAGGAATTCCGGATAGACATTAGCAGCACGTGAAAATTTGCCGCTCCCATGGGTGATGCAAGAAGGAAGTCTCCGGCGGATGACAAAAAGTGGTAACCACTAATCAAAGGGGAAAACTGCATGATCAAATCCAAATTCAAAGAAACACTATGACAAGCAGCATACACTCACTGCATATGTGACTAAAACTTAATTGCTGACAAAGGAGAAGATTATGTTGAAAAAAACAAAAAAAAAAAAAAAAAAACAAGTTTTGACCATAACTTTGAAAAAGAGTCAATAACATTTCAACTTTTTTTTTCGGGTAATTTAATATGATCTTCGCTATTTGGTCTCACCGGTACGACGTTTCAGTTATACCAGCCTTCTTCCGATATACTATGTGTAAAGAAAGAGAAAGGACATCTTCTTGCGGACACCTGACAAAGGTGGTAGAATTGACTGAAACACTATTTTGTTAATATCAATGACGCAAGATACTAAATTGTCAGGAAAAAGAAAAAGTTGGAATAAATATTTGTTTTTTGCTACGAATTGGTGGACCTAAATATTCAACACTTTATTAAGGACATTCACAAAGAAAGAGATTATGTTGAAAATATAGTATGTAAATGAATTTATCATCATCATCATTAGATTACGGATTCATTGATGTACTTAACAAAATCCCCACTGAATTAAGTGCATTGAAAAGGAAAGAAATTAATTCAGTGGGATCACTTGTATCGGTGCTGTTTATTCTATGATATATACTATTCATTTTCTACTATACTATGATATTTACCAACTGTTGGAAGTATGAAATATGTTAAAAACTATTAAAAGAGCATAATAAACAGTTTGTAGTGTATAATTGATACCATTCTTTTAAACTATTCAGTGATTTTCCAGTAAAAGTTACTTTAGTAATCATCGAGATTTCGTAAACAAAATAATGCACTAATTCTAAAATTTCACACATTTTGTAATGGAATTGCATAAATACCTCCTTTATGAATACAAATTAGATAAATGCGCCACTTTTTATGTTAAAGTAACACTGTAAGTAGTTTGAGGAATTAATTGCTGTAGGTCGGAAGTGGGTTGTTTGGTAGACTGCATAGTTATTTACAGTCGCAAATGCCTCGGCAGATATTGTAGCACTCTTGCATCAATAAGTTCTTTATTTTTTTTGTAAACATCAATAATTTCAGAGTCGTTTTTTTCGTCTACTTTTTTCAACATCAATTAAATTTTTCATCATAAATGCATTGAAATCAACTTTGACTTTATAGTAAGTCAGTGGCTCAGAAATGGCTGCTGTGAACACCGCATTGTCCTTTTTCCTGATTGGTCAGAAAATATGACATGGTGAATTTCTAAGCATAGCTTAGATGTGGCACAAGGCCGAAAATATGGAGCACCCAGTGAGAATCGAACTCACTACTCAGTCGTAAATTGATCTAGCAAGATAAGCTTCCTAACCAGTACACCACGTGTCCCAAAAATGATCCTGGTCTTATGATCTTATGATCCTGGGCCGTATTCCGGAAGTGAATGCTCGGAGTAGGACGAAATTATGGCCTGTTTTTGTCATATAAGCTGTGGAGGTTGAAGTGAGCACTTCCGTTTGCCTTAAAGATATGGCGTGTCAAGACACGCCATACCGAAATAATCCCACCGAATCAATGCATTTTTGTTGATAAACATTATGTAAAATAAACATAACTACAAACTTATTGATGTTAAAAAATAAATAAAAAAGTACTAACTTACTGATGTACCTAAGTAATCCTACCTAATTGGTTTGCTTCTTTATTAATGTATTTATATTAATATGTAAAATTAAGGCATTTTTTATCATCATACTACAGACTTATATGATGTATCGTTCTACTTGAGAGGAGATCATTACGAACATTTAAAAACTTACTTTCTTTTCTTCATCGTTCAAACCTGGTGTTCTCGTAGGTGCATGAGGTACGCTGTTATCGCGAGATCTTAGAGTCGGAAGCTTTTGGAAAGGCAGCCCTTCACACATCTCCTTTAAAGTTGCCATTTTTCTCTTTTAGGGGAACTGTTCTAACTTAAAGATGCGTGAAAACTTGTATATGTCAAATGGCGGGACACAGAAGTAGCAGTCTTTTTATAGAAATCTTAAAAAGGATGCCTGCTTTATCTTGTGAACAGATAGTAATTTCTGACAAGTGAAATAACCTCTGACCCCAATTGTAACAAACATCTCAAAATTATCAGCAAGATACCGTCTGATATTGTTTCTAATTTAATAGGAATATTTTCACCGCTACTTATCCTAAAAATGATTTGTCTTGTTTTTGTCTAATTTCCGACCTGATTTATATTTTCAGGTGTCGTTTTTTGTTTTGTTCCTCTAAAACCATTTCATTGTATCAAAACAGATATAACTGGTTTGTGGTGTTCGAAGTGGTTAAGAGATTTCTTATGATAAACGTCTTCTTCCTTGGCCTTCTTACTCGGGTAGGGAGTAAATTTGCGGCGAGTACGAAATAATAACTCCTTTTACCCACTCCATTCAAATTCGGGCAATCTGAGGAAAAAGACGAAAGGAAATTCGTAAGGCTATGTGAAATTTTCTTTGGACCAATGAATACCTCGTTTCCACGGGAATTAGCTCTTAAGCCTAGAAAAAAAAATAAGAAAAAAAAAATCCTTTTTTATATAAAATAAGGAAAAAATTAAACCAATAAAAGTGTCTGAAGTCATGTTTCATTTCTGTTCATGTGTCCGGCGTTCAGATTTTCGCCAGCGTCAAATTACTCGCTAATTATCTTATCGGCCTTAAGCAAGCACTCGGCACTTCAAAGAACTTTATTTCAACAATCCAAGAAAGCTATTTCAAAATATCTCTTTTCGTCAATTTTTGAATGTATGCAACCATATATTTGTCCTTTCTGTGAATAACAAACACTGTTACTTTTGTTTCAAACATTTTTGGATATTACTTTTGTTAGATCATTTAATCTGTTGTATGGACATTTCCTCTTCATGTGTTTCATTAAAACTACGGACTTTAAAAATTTGACTTATTTTTCTGAAACGATCTACTGAAACAACTTCAAGTATGTAAATTCGTAAATAAATTCCTTGTTTTGTTAAAATTACCCGTGTTTCCTCGTCATTGCCATCCTCCATTAATCGTGGGTAAATCAACTGTTCATTTTAACCCCGAAATCTCACGCCACGATAGATTTATAAAAAATTAGATGATTAAATATTTACTTAAGAAAACCTACATAAATTTAACATGTTTTGCTATTTATTTAGCTTCATCAGAAATTTTAGAAGCTGTTTCCATATATAATTTTTTTTTATAAACATTGTATGTTGTTTATTAAAAATCGAAACAACTTCGTAATTCCAAAATTTCTGATGAAACTAAATAAAGGAAATATGCTAAATTTACAAAGATGATTGTTGCTCCGCTGACAACAAGATTATCAAATTTCAAATCTAAAATGACTGTCCACTTAAAATGCCACATTCACTAGAAAATATATTCAGGAGTCATAAAAATGACTTCAAAACGTTCCGCATTTCGGCTAATATTCTTTTCTTGTTAACCAAGTGTTGTTGGCAGACTGGGAAAATAGCCCGGAATGAACTGACAGAAGAGTGAAAAAAAAAAAATAAATGAATAAAAATGAAAAAGATCTCTTAGAGCTATTGAAAAAAATGGAATCAGTTATTAAACTTATGCTTTGAAAAACTTTTGCAACGAATGCCAAAAAATTGTTGTAGTGATCAAGACTAAAGGAAGATATTTTTTTTTAAATCATAAAATGCTTTTTTTTTTGTCATAATAAAATTTCTAATTAAAAAAAATAATATCCCACTTTTTTTTAACCATGTATAATAATTTTCTCTTATTTAAAATAAAAAACAACTACTTTTGGTGGCCAATGTAAAAAAAATTACGAGAGGTCTCCTCAAAATTTTGAACTATAGTGTAGATTATCGCATTTGTTTCTCATTTAATCACATCTTTATATGTTCATTTTAATGAGATATGTGTTGCTTATTGGGTGCGAATTAAAAACCTCTTTTATACGATACAGTGACCGAAAGATTATGAGAAAAGAAAGAAAAATAGAAATCCGTTTATAACAAAAAAAAAAAAAAAAAAAAAAAAAAAAAAAACAAAAACCATTCGCTCAAAATTTCAGAAAATAACCGTCTCCTCTTTGTGAAATTCGGTCTGACGGCCATAATTCAATTTACAGGCGAGCCTTTTTCATATCGCCATTGAAATGGGAACGTCTTATCTTATATGTCGAGTTGACATTAACAAGTGCTTTGACAGTTTGATATTGTGTCAACATACATCGCGACCCTCGTCCAATCTTTCCACCGACCGACCAATAATCACCCCAGGTTGCATTTCTATCCTCGATCTCGACCGGTGTTCACCGAAAGCTCGGAAAGACCGTGATGCATGCTCACAAATTCACACGATTAAAAAAAAAAAAAAAAAAATACCATGTCGAGAAAAAAGATCGCGAATCCAGTTTCCCTATATTACTTGTAGGTATCTGCACGTCCAGGTGGGTCGGTAGGTGATACATGTGACAACTTTTGCTATATCAGCACTCCCCCCTATCAACTCCACGCCCATCTACCCATCCCGACATGATGGATCGTAATATGAAATGTAGACTTCGGAACCACAACACAGACATGTCCGTCTCCCGCCAATAGCAGTCCAGAACTTCCCTGATCCCATATATGACTTAATATAGATCAGAACCTGGATATACCACATTTCCGGTTTGTTGCCACCAGATCTCCGAAAATACCTTTACTTCTCATTCCACTTCTGTTAAAGTGGATATCCCTATATAGGGCTCTTAAACTAACGCTCTCCAGTGACATTGAGGTCCTGTCTCTTGATGGCTCCATTCATATCCCACACCTCATTCATCATTACCATTTTGATTAAAACCTACCTTGAGTTGCTTTTCAGCCTCGTATTGAGTGAGGTTTATTTGTTGTATATTGCTGCTGGGATGAAATTAGGCGACGAACACGCACATATATTTAAATATATAAATATCTTTATTGTTCGAGGTGCGGCGAATGAGTAGAGTGAAGGAGAATCACAGAGGTTAAGATTGCGCACACAGGAATTGACGAGACAAATCTTCAGTGAATCTCTAGATCAAGAATCGGACCGGTTATATAACATTTGAACACCTACACAACTTCATGTGGATACGCCTTCTTCCGGTATGTCGCCTACACAAGTTCGTGTGGCCACACCTCTTCCGTCAGCGCGCCCACGCAAGCACGCATTTCTTTCCACTAAGGACACCTGTACCTCATGTTCATTTTAGCCACCGGATGCATTTCCTGTTTATGCTATCACCAGTTCCAATTTCCGCTCACACACCAATGCAGCGGAAGTAAGGTCAAACGTCTTTCCTCAACCGATATCTAACAAATTGTGAAAAATTGAAGACTAGGCATTAAGTTTTAATTGACTGATACCACAATTGAGAAGGAAAGAGACTACGTCAAACAATAGATTTGGAATCTTGTTATTTTGTATGTTCCTATAGTAACACACCTTTGCAACAGGATCACATCCTTGGTCACTGGCACCAGATAATGTAACACCTTTCACCGCCTTTCGGTAGAGGCTGGTCGACACTAACTGTCCTATACCTAGCTAATCCGATTCACGACCCATTCACTCATTACAATTTCACATTCACCATAAAAACTCGTCCGTCACCACTAAATCCGCCATACAACACGACACCGCATCCTCCCAAGGGGGACCTACAAAACGCGCCCCATGCCATAAAAATTTAATGATAATAATAATAATGAAGAATGACAGGGGAGGGAGATGAACCCAATAATAACTAAAAATCAACACAAAGTAAATTAAACATAACTGATGTTAGTAGGGCCCGTCCTACCCTAAAAAAAGAGAGGCCGCTGTATTCTGCCCATTGGACAAAATCAAGAAGCTCCCTCGCTAAGGGAGTGGGAAAAGGATAAAAAATTATACGGCCAAGGGAAAATATAAAGCTGACACAGTCGAGATAAAAAGGGACCAAAAAACAAACTGGGGAGGTTGGGAATCTCAACCTGGATCGTAACCAAAGATGTAGCCGGGGACAGACCGAGAAGAACACTTACATTAACTAGGTACACAAAAGCTTGTCTAACCTAACCAAAGGGAGGGCTCCACAGGAAACCACCCCGATGTGACGTAGGCTTGACCTAAAAAAGAAAATCAAGGCTAGCCCCGTTCAAACGAACCAAGCTCGCCTCAGTCACCCACCTTTCGTTTTCTATCAGTTCTAATCTTCATCTTGAGCTTATGCTCAAAGAATCGGATCAGATCCTGATGAGAAAGACGGATAAACGCAAGACTTCCTACTGTCGCGTCGTCCAAATCACCATTCGGGCCGTGGCCAGCAGCGTCAGAAACAACATCCGTTTCACCCCGGAATATAGGGGCGACGACACATTGTCACACGCGTATGCGCGATCAATGGGCACGAACCTTTCGGGAGCGAGACGAGCCGTCAGCTCGCCGACATGGTCCCATAAGGGGTGGACCCGGGGACAATGGTAGAAGGCGTGCGAAGCCGTTTCTTCGCGAGTTTGTGGCTCACCAAGTGTGGCATTCCCAGCCCCCTATGACACGGACGTTGTGCACATTCCCGCGTCCCCTCCACGAAGTGGAGGCTAGCGAGCGCTCGAGCGCCTTCCGATGGCCTTTGCAGAGAGGAAGTACGGACAATCGATAAAGGACAAGAGGGAAAATGTTATGTAGCACACATCTCCACCCTACCCTTCACGGACAACCTCCGTCGACGCAAAGTCTGCCCGGCAGCATTGACCTTTGCTTGTACTTCAGACCAATTTTTCTCCAGATGGAGGTCGGGTCCAAACAACACTCCATGAATGCGGACAGGACCGTCCGCCCAACCGAAGGGCCCTGGAAGATCCACCCCCTTCCAGGCACCTAACCGCAAGCCGGATGACTTGTCGCGGTCAATCTTGGCCCCTGTCACCTTTTCGTACCGATCAAGCGTGTTTGGTACCGCCTCAATGTCGCTGCGGGACGACACAAAAGCAGATACGTCATCGGCGTACGCAGAAACCCTGGCTCGAGCCCCTCCAGGAACGGCGATTCCGCGTAGGGCCGGACTGCACGCCCTGTCCCTCAGCCGGCGAAAGAGAGGCTCCAACGCCAAAGCATAAAGTAGGGGCGACAATGGACAACCCTGACGGACCGACCTAGACAGCGCAAAAGCGCCCGACAGCTTCCCGTTCACCTGTACCACAGCACTGGGGAAGCGATACAGGAGGCTAATCCAGCGGCCTGCAGGACACTATTGGACTCTACTTTGAACAATAAGAATGTATAATTACTCTCTAAGCTTAACAAAAGAATCCTGATGAAATCGATCATAAACGAAAATGACATCGGTCTTGCATCAAGGTTATTCGGCTGGCATTCTGTGTCATAACATAGCCAATGTACGTGATTGCTGGACGACCAACTCGTCTCATTCCATGGCTAGGTGTCCAAAACTGTAGATCAGTCACTAGTTGGTCTTTTGCTTTCCAGCAGTGTCCTTCCTGCACAATGAATTCTGTGTTCATGTAAAATTGTAGAAATATAAGAGATGGGTCCATAGAGATGTGATTTAGATGTTGTTAGTATAACTCTCAGCATCCAAGTGTAAATTCCTGCAAAAAAGTTAATCGATATTATGCAAACGACCTATACCACAGAATCTACATCATCTAGAAAATGCTGCCAACGATGTTGGACTGTTAATGGCTCTAAAACTGAACCAGCAAGGTTCAATACAAATTGTCTCAGGTGAATCAATAAAATATCTGTTAAATCTTTTACATACCTTGAAAGTGAAATAAATTCTACTAAAAAGGAAGTGAAGATTGACATAGTTAAAAGCCTGGGCCGACTTGAACAAAATGGATGCAACCTGGAAATCTGATCCACCAGACAATCTCAAGTGAAGAATCTTTCAAGTCGGTATAAAGGTGTTGTTAATGTATGGTGCCATTGCATGGATATTAACTAAAACCCTACAGTCTAAGCTCAAATGAGAATTAAAAAGGATTGAAAAATTGAAATAAATAAAAAAAACAAATACAATTTGCTCTTTGCAGTAAAAATCAAACAATTTTATTTGTATTGTATTTTTTTTTTTTTTTTTTTTTTTGTTATTACTGAACCTGAGGTGAACTTGCCTCAGTGGCCCAAAGATGGTGGACCATGAGAAAAAAAAAAAAAAAGTTCTCCAGAACAGCTCCTATATTTAGGTGATCAGAATTGGCAATAGATGATCCTGACCCTTCCATAGTCACCAGGAACAAACACCAGGCCGAAAGATAGATCAGGAAAAAAAAAAAAAAAGAAAAAAAAGAAGGTAAGAAGTGGGTGAGGAGAAAAAAAAAATAGACAGTGAGGAAATCTGTCATCACTGTAAAGTGGATGGAAGGACAAAAACCCAAGACAGGGGTCAAGCATTTCAGACTGATTTAACGTGGAGGAAATTGGGTGGGGGAGAGTTGAAGAAAGAAAAAAGTTCTAAAAGAAAAGTAAAAATCAAAATACTTTTGTCATTTCTTAGTAACTGAACTGAAAGAAGAAATTGTGAACTTTTCAGGAAAAAAAGGTATTATATATATATATATATATATATATATATATATATCTCAGTAGAAAAAGATTTACCTTGTTTTATATTTTTGCACACATTGGTGGAAAAATAAAGATGAATAGAAGAAAGCCTTTCAAATTCAATTGAGACATTTTTTTTTTCCATGCCCCTCTGGGGCTGATAAACAGTCTGTCTGTCTGGGTTTCTATCAACCTCCTCCTGCTGAAACCCAGCTGGAGCTGACAGATTTTTCTTAATATAAGAAAAACTGACAAAGGTTGAGATTCATATGGAAAGGAAAATGTTTTCAGGGAATGAAACAAAAAAAAAAGTTCTGAGTGAAGGGAAGAAAAAATTTCATTGAAAATAATATTTGAGCAAAAATTTAGAAATGTGTTTTCACAGATTCTATAAATCCAACCTTTGGTGTTTAAAAAATAAAAATTGATGGCCTAAATGTGTTTATTTTTCAAGAGATTGGGCTCCTTGGTAATGTGGAAAAGATTTCCTAGGATATTTTTGCCCATCCTCTAGGTCCCCCTAAAAGTCACAGGGCAAGTAGGGGCTGCAATGGGTTTTGCTGGAATAGCTTCAAGCAAAGAAAGGAGGGAAAGAAAAAAAAAAAAAGAGAATTGCTAAATCAGGTTTTGTTTCTTTTTCCGAGAAGAGCAGCAGCCAATCTTGAAGAGCTGTTGGTGGGCACTGAGAGAGACAGAGACAGAGTGAGAGTGAGAGTGAGACAGAGTGAGAGAGAGACAGAGTGAGAGTGAGACAGAGTGAGAGAGAGACAGAGTGAGAGTGAGACAGAGTGAGAGTGAGACAGAGTGAGAGTGAGACAGAGAGACAGAGTGAGAGAGTGAGTGAGACAGAGAGAGAGAGAGAGACAGAGAGAGAGAGAGAGGAGACAGACAGAGAGAGAGAGAGAGAGAGAGAGAGAGAGAGACAGAGAGAGAGAGAGACAGAGAGAGAGAGAGAGAGAGAGAGAGAGAGAGACAGAGAGAGAGAGAGACAGAGAGAGAGAGAGAGAGAGAGAGAGAGAGAGAGAGAGAGAGACAGAGAGAGGAGAGAGAGAGAGAGAGAGAGAGAGAGAGAGAGAGAGAGAGAGAGAGAGAGAGAGAGAGAGAGACAGAGAGAGAGAGAGAGAGAGAGAGAGAGAGAGAGAGAGAGAGAGAGAGAGAGACAGAGAGACAGAGAGAGAGAGAGAGAGAGAGAGAGAGAGAGAGAGAGAGAGAGAGACAGAGAGAGAGAGAGAGAGAGAGAGAGACAGAGAGAGAGAGAGAGAGAGAGAGAGAGAGAGAGAGAGAGAGAGAGAGAGAGAGAGAGTGAGGAGAGAGAGAGAGTGAGTGAGACAGAGAGAGAGAGTGAGTGAGACAGAGAGAGAGAGTGAGTGAGACAGAGAGAGAGAGAGTGAGAGAGAGAGAGAGAGAGAGAGTGAGAGATGTAAATAAAGAAAGAGACAAATAGATATTTAATGAAAAATTAGAGAAATGTTGAAAGTGAAAAGAAAAGATAAAAAGTTAAATATTTTTTTTTTTGTTGTTTCAAAAGTAACGAGGTTGGGATCACAGATAAGGCAGTCCAACTTTTTTCAATTTAGTTTTGAGCTGGACATTAATATTTAAAATCAATCAAAGTCAAAATAATTCTGAAGGAAGATTAGATTGGAAGAGAAAAAAGGGATTGAGGGGTGTCAGTGCCACTAACCATTTGTTTAGGGGTTTCAAAGAAAAGGGAAAAAAAATATATATTGAGAAGGGAAGAAGAAAAAAGCCCTGCAAGATGACTGCAGTTGGGAGACGGGTTTCAGTTGTCGTTAGGTTGGCCAGGGAAGTTCCAGCTATGGCTGCCTGGTGCTGTGGAGGGTGGAGAAGTGTGATTTGGTTCCCAGATGTGAGCCACCTCAAGACGATCATACATAGTGTCAGAGTTCTGAAAAAGATGAAAAATTCCACTTCAGGACTTTGTGCCTATGCGCGACAACTATAGTCAATTCTCATGACAACTTTTCACACAAAGAAAACTCAACAACACCAAAAGTTTCACTTATATAAGTTCTTAAAAAAAGGTAAAAAAAAAAGAAAAATGAAAGCATTCATTCATATGGACATGAGAAAGTTTATTTAATGACATTTCCAATAAAATTACTGTCTTACTCCGACACCAGGTGTCATGTCTACTTATTAGGTGGAGTCATAAATAATTTCCGCATTTCTTTTTTTAACCAACTTTATTCTTCAAAAGCTAAAGTAAAATTTCATTTTATTCAACTATATATTCACCATTATTTGTAATGACTTGCTGTGACTTATCAAGCAACTCTTTGATATCTTTTGAGTAAAATTCTGCAATTTTTGATGTGAAGAGTTTTTGATGAACTCTTGAATCTGGTTTTCATTAGAGAAATCCCCACCCCCATCCAAATATTTTGCAGCAATTGAAAAAATAAAAAAAAAATAAATAAATAATCAGTTGTTGAAAGGTCAGGGGAATATGGTAAGTGGGGTAGAATACAGAGTTCCAAAGTTTTTGTAAACCCTCTGTTATTCTTGCATTTGTGGTGCTGTATTGGCATGGAGGAGAACATTGTTCTATTAACCCTTTAGCATTCAATGCACTCAAACCTTCCCATGTAAAGATCAGCTCTCAATGTTCAATCCATCATAACTGTGTCATAATATGACAGCATCATCACAAATAACACAAGAAGTCACACATTGAGATATCTGACCACATGGTATTTCCACCATCTTTTTTTTTTGTTTGATTAGCAAAGAAAATACATCTTTTTTTTTTTTGATGATGAGAAATAAAGCATCAAAATAAAATGGGGTCTAGCAATTCAGGGCGATCATTTGAGGGATGTACAGTCCACGTTATTCTAGATTCCGAGGAAAAAAAAAAAAAAAAAAAAAAAATAAATGAAAAAATAAATGCAAGATGAATCAAATATCAATATTTAAGATATTAATAGTGACGAACTGACTTATTCAGATGAGGATTATGATGATGATGACATGCGTGTTAGAACTTAAGTAGGCACATGATGTCAATTTGATAGCATTTTTGGAACACAATGGACATACACATTCATTGCCAAAGGGTGCCAGGTAAGTTTTTGTTAGATTCTCTTTATGAAACTCTGGCAACAGAAATAGTGTGAATGCATGGATAGATAGATAGATAGATAGATAGAGAGAGAGAGAGAAATGTGGAATCTGAATGCTAAAGGGTTAATCCGCTATGTACATAGCCGATACTATGCAAAAACCAAGCTATATTAGTGCATTCCAAACTTATTAATTGCCATATATGATTAATAGTTTGGATGATACATTCACCATTACATTTGGTTCCTCAAAATTAAAATCACTTCGACGTAACCTTATATTGAAGCATTGCATCATTATCTTTGTTGTAATTATCAATATTATTTTTTTATTAACTTTATCCTCTGGCCTTAAAGTATTTTCATTAGGGTTAAGGCCAGTTATGGGGAGGAGGTGAAAAATTTTTAAAAAGATGAAAATTTTCGTTTTTACTCAAATATCCAATATTTAGATAACTGGAAAAGATATATGGGTGAATAAAATAAAATTTTCTATCAAGTGAAAGCTTAAAATAGTTAAATATCTGGATTCTACAGTTCTTATTTGCCCTACATACCAAATTTAAGAAATATTGAAGGTATGAAAGTATTTTTCTTCAATTTAAAAAACAAAAAAAAAACACACAAAAAAAAAAAACAACACTGAAATTCAGCGACATTGTGCGGTCTTAATTTAGAGACAAAATAGGAAGATTATACACCACCTCTTAAAATTGGAACGGTAAGATCTAGCACAAAATAATTTGGCACACTTTCCTAACTCATGAAGGGGAACATTTGTGCCAAATTTCTAGTGATTCGGAATTGGTGGGTGTAATGCCCAGAGTGCATTTGTGGGAAAAAAAAGACATACATGTGCTAGGCTTTGACAGGACCAGCCAATTGGATCGAGCCTATCTGACTGCCTGTCTAGCCCAAGTAAGAATCAAAGTGGTGTGTTGGGAATCAGGAGTAACTATACCCAACTCCTGAAACCCTCAGCCACCAAGATCCCATCCCTCAGACATCACGGCAAACAGGTGGCAACATTGGGGGCGGGTGGGGGTGTACCTCTCTGCAGAGGTGCAGTCGGCATATTTGAAAGCCCCAGCTGACTGGGTGGATAAACTGATTTCAACATTTAAATAATGCAACTTAAAATTATCTTTTCTAAAGATTAAAATAGCTTATAAGAATTTTGTTTTTATTATTAAACAACTTATTTTATATTCTTTTATTTTTCTAATAAATTTCATTTAAAAAAAAAAAAAAAAAAAAAAACGTGCATTTTATATGAATAAAGATAGATACTTACATAAATAGAAGTAGGTATGGAGGATGTTCTCCACAAGGGTGAAACTAGAGAGCTGTTGAAAACCCAACGATTCTCTGAAATGGGCGGAGACGGGACAGGTGGGTAATTAAGCCAACTGTCTCCTGCTGATGGAAAGGTGAAAAGAAAAGAAAAAAAAAAAAAAAAAAAAAAAAAGTCAGATATTATATTAAATTAAAGAAGAAAAAAAAAGAAAAAAAATAACAAGAGATAAGTAAAATAGGTAAATACATACCAGAGGTGACTTTTTCTTCTTGCTTGTATTGACGTCGAGGTGCATTGTCCATGAGGCTGAATAAGTTCATATCTGAAAAAAGGGGAAATAATTAGGTTTACCAAGATGCAAATCAAAGACTAGCTAAAAGATCTACCATATTTTCTTGCATATAATACAACCCCATGTTTCTGAAGCTAAAAACGGAATAAATTACATCCTTGAGTACAGGGTACGATAGATAAATTGTTATCTAAATTGCACAAAACTGAAAACAACACTGACATCTCATTTTAACAGATATATTTACCAAAATTACACAAAAATATCTTGAAATAATAAAGAGTAAATTTATTCAATCAAACTGCCATTAGCTTCAATCATGTCCTCTAAACAACTTTGGAATCTCCTACAACACTTCTGTACAGTTTCCTTAAGTTGGTGAATGTTGCCATAATCCTTATCTTCAGTTCATCTTTGGTGCTGCAAGGAGTTTTGTTGGTCTCTCTATCAACTGCACCTCACACATAATAATCAAGAAGGTTGCAGGCTGGGGAGTTAGGTGACCAGGTGATGTGATGTGGTCATAGAAATTGTTTCACAGTCATGACTGGGTTCTCCTGCTTGTGTGGCATAATGCAGAGTCCTGTTACCAGACAGAGTCTTCCAGCAGTAACTCACTTGACTCAGAACAGCACTACCTCCTCAATAAACTTGATGTAGGCTTCAATGTTGAGTGAGACACTGTGGGAAGATGAATGAAGGCATAACATTGCCATCCTTAGTGATCACTCGAAACACCATGATGTTGATTGGATATATCATCCAACTCTTTCCAAATACTCTGTACTGTCCTCAGATTGATATCCAAACATTCTGAAATGTTTGTATTGGAGATTCTGGTGCAATACCACACAGTACGGCATATTGTTTCAAAATTTCCGGTGGTGTGAATTCTTCTCACAGATGGCCCTACTGTACTGTGCAGTCGACAAAAAAAAAAAAAAAAAAAACAATGTGCAAGCACAAAATTAAATATCAAATGGCGAAAATTTAACCATTGCACTCCATAGTAGAGCGATCTCCATGTGTTTTTTTTTTGTCTACTTTGTGTCAATAAAGGAATATGAAACAACCACCACTTCACAGAATGGGAATTATTGCACCATTTTCTCACGCCTTTGGCTGGAATGAAGGTGTAGTGTCTGTTCTCATTTTAGATGAGAGAAGGCACCTGGTTCCAAGGATTCTAAACCAGTGGCAACACCTTCCTCATTACACTAAGAGAGGTTGGGTCAGTATAATATTGACACCAACATTACAGTGGACTAGTAAAAAAAAAAAAAAAAAATTGATTTTTTTTTTTTTAAACAACTCATAAGCAACTGTCCTGAAATTTTGTGTATAATATGACCCAGTGTTTTCTGAAGTTAACAGGGGAATAAATTATGTCCCACATAGTACAGCCATCTGTAAGTAAATTCTTTTTGAAAAATTGTAACAAATTATCTATTAAAATCTCAATGTTGTAAATATATTTCAATAAAAGACTTCATTTTTCATGCTATTAAATAATAGAAATGAACCGGATATTAAGCCATTGCATGTTTCTTGTAATTTCCGTTTCAAAACTTATTTTCAAATTTTCTGAGAATGGTGCTAACTAGACATATATTGGAAGACATTCTAAGGTCTTTATTAATCTCTTATACTTTTCTGTTTGATATATGACTTTATTAGATTTCATAATTGATGAAAATAAAAAAAATATTATCTTTTCATTAAGAATGAAGAGAGACACAAATATGGCTGATATATCAAATACCTTTTGTAAAGGATTGCTACCAACAAGTTACTTACTTGGTGTTTTATTATCTATTCTGCTGAGTGCATTTGTAATCTTGCTATTTCAAAGCTGAGTAAAAATTTAGTAAAATGTGTATTTGTGTATAATACGATCCCCCCCCCCGACTTTTTACCTTTAATTTTTGTTCAAGTTATCTCAAATTATGCACAGGAAAATACAGTAATACAAATATTCATAATAGAATTTAAAGAGTTAGATTAAAAAGTCACAAAATTTCAGCTGAAGGCCTGAACAATTTCTAAATTATTTAAATGTTTCCTGATTTCTGACATTTTTATGTATAGAACAAATCAAATTTGTAAACTAAAAAAAACTTTTTTTCTTATTGTGGTTCATATAAAAAAAAAAAAAAAAATCCATTACAGGTCCCCCCCAAATATTTCTTCAAAATTAAAAAAATATTAAAACACTAATTTTGCTTGCTTAACACGTAGACAGCCATGTCACTATATCTTGGCGACATGGCAATTTCAGCTTACGCCATGTCTCCAGATACCAATGACTGTTATATTTTCATAATAAGTTGGTGACACTATGCATATTTCTATATAAAGTCATGTCTGTATATTCTGGAGAAAATTTGGTAAAATACATGACACACAGCTTCATTTAACTTTAACTTGAAGGCTTTAGCAATGTTGAGTAGGTAGAAAAAACAAAGCCCAAGGAAAATATTTATTGATTTATTATTTTTAATATTTATGATATTTCAGTATATATTTGACAGACCAATTATAAAAACAAAGGTCATGTTACCCTACTAATATAATATATGGTGACCATGAACCAATGGACCCATAAAATGTGTTAACCACATAACCAACATAACTAATGTGTTAACATAACTAATGTGTTAACCACATAACTAATGTGTTAACCACATAACTAATGTGTTAACCACATAACTAATGTGTTAACCACATAACTAATGTGTTAACCACATAACTAATGTGTTAACCACATAACTAATGTGTTAACCACATAACTAATGTGTTAACCAATTCTTAATGTGTTAACCACATAACTAATGTGTTAACCATAATAACTAATGTGTTAACCACATTCACTAATATGTTTAACCACATAACTAACATGTTCCATTAAAATTTTTAACCACATACTAATATAACCACATAACATGTAATTCTTTATTTGCCATGAAGCATGTAATTGTAAGAAAATAACATAATTAAATTAAACTGTTCAGTTACTTTCTTAATAGAAATTACCGAAATAAAATTATCAAAAAAATCAATTAAGGCTTCCAAACAAAACAGAAATATTCTTCTAATGTATGAAACAAAAAAGAATTACAGAATTCCCATGGTTTTTTTATTTTTTTTAATTACAATATTTACAAGCTTTCCCATATCTTAAAAGATTTCCAATATTTAAAACTCGACCAACAATGAAAAAAAAAAATTCAGTTAGAACCTACTTCACGCTAGGTGTCAGCCGCACCAATCTACACGCACACACACTCTTAACATCGACTGGCATGCATGATTCATCATCTCACCAAGGGAATATCACATGCAATAAACCCTGATACCAAGTCTGTAGGCATATCATCACTAATAGTAATTTCACCTCCACCCCCAGCACTCATGTAATATTCAAACCACCGGCTCTGAATTATGACAGTTCAAATCTTATATATTTGCTTTTTCTGCCAAAAATGCAAAAAAGAAAATTATGTTGAAGAATCTGGAATGGAATTCCATCTTCAGTTCAATAACCATAAAAGAAAAAAAGAAAAAAAAAGAAAAATAAGCATCAGAGACAAAAACAATAATTTCCTGGGTTGCTGCACACTCCAACCAACCATTTCCTAGCATCAATGATATCAGACGTGTGCTCTTAGTGGTGGTCTTCATTCAACAGATACAGATCAATGTTGAAATTTATTTTCAAAATAAATTCACAAAAAAATAAAAAAAATTAGGTATGGCTTAAATTTATCCTGAATTAAATTTATCCTAGACAAGGTCATTTGTGGCAAACATTAAATTGTAAGCAAGTGGCAACATTGTATCATAATTGTTGACAAATATAAATTGTTCAATTTTCCATAAGAAGCTAAGGGAAGGAGATAGGAAGATAATCAAACGTATAGCTAATTGTAACAGATTTTGTAGTTGATAAAGGCTTCTTCAAGAACAAAGTGAATACAACTTAACCATTTTTTTATGGTTAATTTTGAGTTTAGCATAGGTCTGACATTTAATTGGTTAATCAGGGTAAATCCACAAGACTTATTTTAATTCTGATCTTATTTTCTTGTCTTCTCTTTCGAACATCGTCAAAAGAGGCACAACTTGGTGTCAAAACATGAAAGCTATTGTGTAGTGATTTTTAATGTTTTGTTTTAATCTCCTATAATATAAATTACAAACATTGTTGGTTGGTTGGGTTTTATGGCATATCAACCACTGTAGGTCATTTAATGCCAAGTTTAGTTAGACATTATATATATATATTAAATAAATAGTGCTAGTAAACGTATAGCTGGCAACATTATTTTATTTCAAAAACGTATAACTGGCAACATTATTTTTGAATGTAGTTTATTGCTATACCCGGGACGCGGATGTAGTTTATCGCCATACCCAGGACGTACAAACATTGTGTCTACTTATTTTGATCATAATTCTTTCATATTCATAAATATATGAAAGGATTAGGATCAAAATAAGCAGGCATGACATTTGTAATTTATTCAATCAGACATACCTAAAAGTGAATTTGCTGCCTAAATACACATATGTGTGTGTGTGTGTGTGTGTGTGTGTGTGTGTGTGTGATTTAAAAAATCCCATAAAGAATATTATGCACTCAAGAAAGTAGCCATCACCACTGATTGGTAACATGGTTTGTAGGGGTTAAGAAAACAACTTTAGCTGCCATTTTTGCAAAAAAGAGTTAGTGCACTAAAAATCTTTCAATTATATCTAACATTTTCTTTCCCAAAATATTTTTAAAACAATATAGTGGTCACACATGACCATATACAGATTTGGGGCTGACATGTTAAACTTTAAATTGCAATTTTGCTTCTTTTATTTTTTTGTAAGAAGTTCTGAAATAATGAGAGTTAAGTCAATTGCAGTAAAGAAAAGTGACATGGAATCAAAGCAATTGTTGATAAATAATATATATATATATATTTTGAGCTCTTCTCAAATTAAAAGGGCAACTAAGTTTTATTTTACGCAATTTTTATTTACTTCAACATTGAACTGAAAAGAAGGGGAAAAAGAAAACCTGAAAGAGTTTACATTAAAAATTAAATATTCAATCCATTCTTTTGGACTTGTATCTATGACAGTTGGAGATCAAAGTGTAGTATCTGCTTACATTCTCTCTCTCAATAGAATAGCGCAGGAAACTTAAGCTGTGATATCAAATTTTATAATATTAAATTAAATAAAGGGTAGAAGGCTTAGTTTTGGTGGTGGGGAGAAAAATGCCTGAGTTTCCAGGACCTATTTTATGTTTGTTTGTTTGGGTTTTATGGCATATCAACCACTGTGGGTTATTTAATGCCGAATCCAGTTTATATGAATTTTAAATGCCTATTTTCCTATTTTATGATCAAAATGGTTATTTTTCAAATTGTCACATTGCTGTTGGCTTGCTCCGGATGATCTTTATACAGGAGAAAAAGGAACAAAAATAATTTCTTACCAGTTGAAGTTGAAGTTGACATTGGGCCAGCTGGTGCAGAAAATGGATGAGGAGAAGGAGGCTGGTTGTCCATTGCCAAAGGAGAAGGAGGGTCAATCACTGGAGATGAAGGCAGGCGGCAGTTTTGAAGGGAAATCCTAAAATAGCTGCATTGAAAAGAAAAAGGAAAAAAATTGCATCAAGGAAGTAAACAAAAAAAAGAAATAAAAAACAATAAAAAAAAAAACACTTGACAGTTATAAATCCCTTGGTACATTTTAGTTTTTAATTGTTAGCCTAAAATTTTGTTCACAAAAAAAAACAAAAAAAAACATTGCAGGCATGAATAGTTTGAACTTAATTCCTCATTGACTTTGAACTGTGCAATCAGTAATGAAGTCTAGCTCAATGGCTTGCAAGATCAGCATGCTAACCAATGTACAATGAGTAAATGCAGTAAAGCAACACAATTAGCATATTGACAAATGATAGAAAACACTCTTAAGACAGCTTATTTGGTGTAATTTCCTTAAACGAGTCATAAAAAAAAAAATAAATAAAAATAGAAGCTCATCAAGGCTTAGTCAATAATGATAAGAACTAAATCAAAAATTACTTACGGCTGGTCAAAGGGATTGTTAGTAGTTGCTACAGGCAGAGAGAAGGAAGGCTGTTGGCATGTGCGTGTGGAAAAGGGGGCTAAAAAGATCAAGAAAAAAAAGAAAAAAAAAATCAAATATAGTGAAGAAGCATTTTCTGTATTTTGAATAAAAGAAGAAAAAAGACTGACAAATTGGAGACAAGACAGAGACAAAAAATAAAAAACAAAACAGTAAAAATTCTGAAAAATATGAAACAACGAACATTAAAATTTATTTACATTTTAGCACAGCAGCATCAACTTTGTTGTTATCTCTAATTCCAATGCAACTTGCAAACCAGAAGAGTACAATTTTATTTTATTTAGATATTGTAGAGATTTGTCTAATATTTTGGCAATTAAGGGATTTTGTGTTTATTTTTTATGGATAGTGAATCTGACAAGAGTTGTTCTGGGATATAATGCCTATATCTAAGGTCTAAGGTCAATTACACTTAATTCAGCACTAAATACAGACACTTCTTTTAGGAGCTGCCTTTTTGTAAATTGTATTTGTTAAAATGTGGCTGCACATCTAGTCCTCTTATTATCACTGGAAACATCTGTGTAAATTTCAGTGTGGTTCTGGTAACAGTGTGATATTATCATTGGGTTAATAGATTTTTTTCATTTTTGCTTAAAATTTAGAAGTAATGAGGTTGTCTGATAGTTCAAGGGAACTTGTCTGATAGAATTCTGGCTTGTAATGTTTCCAATGGTTATATCTGATTCTTGAAGTAGAATTTCCTATTTTGAGTCCAAAAGTTTTCATTGTTTTCTATTAAAAAGTAAAATGTACCTAAGGCTTTAAGGTGAACTTGTAGTTTGGGATGGATGGGCAAGATTTAAGTTTTGTTACATATTGGAGGGCTAATTTTTCACTTTTATGATCTTGGATGTTTCATCAGCTTCTGTATGTAAATTCTCCTTAGGAGATATCTTAAAAGTCCCAAAGTCTTAGTTGTTCATGTTCAATTGTGCCTAGTCTTTCTTTTTAGATATGATGGTCTGGCTGATCTATGTATTATTTGTAATGTTTGCCTATCAGCTCCCTAATCTGTATGCGCTATCACACTGTAGAAACTGTAAATCCTTGTTGCATTTTTAAGTATTTTAACAGAGAGATAAATGTTAGCTTTTTGTTGAATATCATTCCAAGGAATTTGTATTTGTTAACAAATGGTATTTCAGTTCTGCCCAATTTGAGAACTGGGGCTTGTAGTTTAAATTCAAGAGACTGGCCTAAATTCCTTAGTAGGCGCTAATCCTGAGTGACAAAGTGTAGATGTTGTATTTGTCGTATTGTCTCGTTGTCTTTCGTACACTGCACATTTATATTCTCTCAAATCTCATGGTCGCCGTGATTTTGTGTTAATTTGTCAGCGCAAAAACAATATGGCTTCCCCACCAGATTCTTTTTACGTACAGATGTCCATGAGATAAGTTTTTTTTTTTCAAACTACAGAGCTCAGTGCATTTTCTTCACTTGAAAGAAGTGTATACATTTCATTTTTTAGAATCTAAATCCATTTTCTATTGTCCACTGGTTTATTTTACTTGAGTGTTGCTATTGAAGTTGTCGCTCCATTGAATGCTTTGATCTATGACAGATCAGAAAATCATCAATATATAAGCAGTCAACTCCAGGGTTAAGGCATTTGACAAATGTGCTGTTTATCTTAATACTAAATAATGTGACTGCATACTTCCTTATGGTATTCTTTCTTGCTTTCAGAATTCTGACAGGATAGATCCTACATGGATCTTAAAACTCCAGTACAATGCAAAGTTATTTATGAACCTTGGTAACTGGCCTCTTAACCTGAAGTCTCTTATTTTGAATGTTCATTTGGTATCAAACAAACATTAGATGTTCTTTTTTGTTTTCTTATTGCTATAAACATTTTCAGTGGGTACACATATTTCAGTTGATATTTTCTGTTTATTTTTTTGTTTTTTATACTGTTTAGATTTCAGTTGTGAAACTGATGCTAGCCAATATAAATTTATGGAAGTTCCAACAACAAAATGTGCACTTCTTAAATAGTTAATTAAAATCTTGCTCTATCAAAATGGCTCTGTAGCTGAACTGGTAGCAACACATTTTGGCTATAGAAGACGTTTCCCTGATGAAAAAAAAAGATACAGGTTCGATTCTTGTTGAAGGCATAATCTTTCTTTAGTAAGACTTCTGTTATAATTTTCACTAAGGAAAAAAAAAAAAAAAAAAAAAAAGGATTGCAACTCAAATACCTGTACTTGCTAAAAATAATGTTTATAATAATAAAAATAACAATGGATAAAAAAATCCACTCAAAAATTAGTGTTGTGTATGTAATTATGGATGCTGAAGCATTCATCAAAAGTCTCATGATGGGATTCTGGGATGAAATCTATCAATGAACTACTCAACATTAACAAGCTTAAGCCAATCACATCAGTTATCAAGTCGAGTACTTTGACTGTATAGTCATATCAAAAGTAAGAGAAGCAGAGGTCGACAGCCATAACATTGGCTTGATAATGTCCACTTATGGATTGGATTTGACAGTTACTCTGAATTCTGCTATTGGTGATCAAAATTTGTAGAGAAGAATATCTCATGCTGATGTGCAGTCTGCAACAAATTGAGTAAATGGCTGATATATATATTTTTTTGTTTTTGTTTTTAGAAAGCTCTCTTGCAGACATTAACAACAGGGACTAGTGAGGTAAATAACAAGTGTAATTTGTTAATACTTGATTTTAGGCCAAACAATTCTACTATATTGTCGTGTAGGCTATATTACTTTCTTAGGGCATTTTTTTTTTTTTTTTGAGATTAGGAGCTGTTTTCTGTTTCTATCTTGTCATCTTCTCGTAAGATGTGTGTTAAATTTATGTTAGATGTTTCTGGTAAAAACATGCAATGATAACAGCAAAAAAAATTGCAATATGAGCACTGGTAAAAATAGTTATTGAAGACATTAGGTTTATAATACCCAGAAATTCATACAAAGATGTCCTCAAGGACACATGGCACAGTGGATAAATGCATTGGTTAGATCCAGTGACTGGACCCAAAGCGAGTTCAATACTCAGTTAAGGCATTAACAGGAGATAACTAATAACTGACATCCATTAAACATGGCATGTGGAACTAGAACAGTCTACCGCAGTGAGCGAAATAAAGGGTTAAGTTTGACATTCCAATGACCTGAAGAAGGCCGGAGTGTAATAAATATGGCGTCAAAGATGAGGACAATAGTCCGAATAATGTAAATAATGTTGTTTAGTCTTTTCTGATTTGCAAATTCTTTTGCTTCTGATTGTATGGTCTTGTTTATTGGCTGATCTTCCCTCATCTTTCTCATTTTTGGGATCTTTCGATTGGTATGTTTTTTGCATTTTTGGTTCCTTGAGTCTAGGATAACTTGATCTCTGCTTGGGGGATTTGGGGAGTATCTTTAAGTTTTCTTAGCTGGAAAGTTGATGGCGGCACGGCAGCATTTGCTGTTTTTTTGATGGGTATTACAATGGGAAGAGGTTGTGGATAGCAAGTTGTTTTAGTTTGTTTTATAGGAGCCTGTAAATCAGTCAGAAGGGCCTTTATTTCTTCCAATTTAATTTTTTGTAGTCAGTCAAGAATTTGATTGCACTTTTAGCACTACAGGGCTCAATGTTGCTTTTGTTATGGTCAAATAGGCCAGAGTTGGGAAAGTGGTCTTTACAAAAGTCTTTTGCGCAGTTCACACATTTCTGTTGTCCATGTGCACATTCCATATGGTCAGAAATATCCTCTCCACACTATTTAAACACTGTCTTCATTGTGTACTATGTTTTGTGGTATGGCACTAGAGTAAAATGGGTACCAATATTCAGTACTGTGTAACCAACTGTGACATTCAAACTCTCGCCAAGACTCAATGTATACATTGGTTCCTATAGTTTGACCATTTTTTTTTTTTTTTTTTTTATTTAAATTCTTCTGACCAATACTTTTAGCCTTTTAGGTTATTCTAGATTTCTACCAGCTTGCAAACAGTTCTAGACTTTTCAGCATTCCTCTGGATGTGTTGAAGAATCTAGGTTGGTATGCTTTGATTTTCAAGTGTCAGAGAGGGTTTATAGGAACAACTCTGTATAGCTCCTTTTTAATACTTCCACAATTAACATGTTCTTTGTACCGATTTCATTGCCACATAAGTTGAAAAAGTTTTCTCTCACAAAGTAGGACACATTCATAAGTTTTTCTTCTATAGAATCTACGATTATAAAACCTGGAAAAAGGGGATAGATACTTTTTTGGTGTCATGGTGTTGGTCTCAACAGGAAGACATGACCAAGGAGGAAACCCATTCACCTTGGGTATGATAAGGGTACACAATATCCTCATATTGAGCTGGTCAGAGGATTATCCAGTATTGTCACAATCTTTTGCCTCTTGATACAATTCACCCCCCACCCCAGTCACTGCCTTCTGAAGGATGGGGGTGGCCATGTTGTAGAAAGGGTTTTTTCCTGAATTAAAGCTCAACATGACCCACCAGTTATTTGGATCAGACCCTCTCCAACCACCTGTTTAACCCAAGTAAGGGTAAAAGTGGTGTGTTGGAGTTTAATATGTTGCCCTCAACCATCAGGATCCTATCCTCGGGCATTACAGATTGCCATCTATGGGAAACAGGTGGCCTCATGGGGAGGCCATTTACCCCTCTGCAAAAGCGCAATCAGCATATTCTGCCACTCAACTGACAGTGAAAAAAATTATAACCTTACCTGATAATCCATGATCGGCAAAAAGATTAAAATCCGTCCAATTCTCAGGAGCTGTGGGTGCAGCAGTAGTCATGGGGGTGTTGGTACATGGCTTAGTGGGTGTCTTGCGGGCTGCCATAGAGTGAGTGGCATTCAGCAGATTTGCATTGCTGGAAGTATCCAGATTATTGTTACTGACCACACTGCTGTAGCTGCTTGAACGGCTGCCGACTGAACTGGACGCTGAGAGAGGAGCTGAAGGAGGCGGAGGTGGTGGAGACAACTCAGTACTGCTCAAGAAGTTGAGGGGAGCCTGGATTGGGGACGAAGAGTATGGACGACTATGTTGGAGGGCAAAGTTCTCTGTTTGGCTAGCTAAATCACTGAGGTCTCCTGAAAGAATCAATAGCAACAATTTATTTATGCTAAAAAAGTGAAGGAAAAAAGTATTTGTAAATTTTAAAAATGGACATAATTATTGCCAAATTTGTCATGTTAATGCTGGATTTTAACAAGATATCCTGGTCAAAATATTTTCTACTATGTGCAATCATCTCTCTAGCATGATTTGTTTCAGATCCAAGAAGGTATTTACCCTATCTCCCCACCGAGACAAGATCGGGTTTAATGTGGGGAACCCAAGCACGTACACACTGGTCAAAGTCAAAAATTGCCCAGCCCCTGCAACTGTTGGTTTTACTGGCATCGTTATGACTAAAGATAATCTCTAGTGCAATGAGGTGGAGTACAGCCATGGGCAGCTGTTCCCCTGGGATCGGGTACCTCTCAGTATTTCTTACCCTACAAGCTGCCTCACTGTCTAGAGTTAACCAAGTTGTATTCTGCCTGAAGACAGAGAGACAACTACCCAAATATCTGTTACAGTTAGAATGGTTTGGTTTTTCATGTTTAACGGCACATCGACCTTCTGTAGATCATATTAACACCGAAAAAAAAAAGAAAAAAAATTTTTTTTTTTTTTTTTTTTGATTGTTGAGAGATTTTTTGCGTAAAACTTGACCTGTTTTATTGAAGTGTTATAGTTAAGAGTTCAACTAGACAAGACTTAAAGAAAGAAAGAAAAATACTGTTGGATATCAAAAGAAGATACACAGGCCAGGAAGAAGATTAAATGTTAACTGGAAAACTAAAAAAAAGTCACATACCACTTGGTGACACATGAGGAGTGTCCCAGAGATCTTTATATTTGCCCATATTGTCATTCTCAGCTGGACGGGAAGCAGCACCATCAGCTAGGAGTAAAAAAAATTCTTTTGTTTTTATTTATGTTCATTTTAAGAAATTATTCTCATGATTATAATAATTTGCTTCCTTACAGTCTTCTAATTACACAAACTTTTTTCCTCCTGTGTATTTGGGAATTAAAAATCATATCTTCAGATCATAAAATGGATAAACATTTCTTAAAACTTAAAAGCAAAATAAAGAAATAAATATGGTTTATTCCTGCTTGCATTTCTGCTAAGTACACTGAAATTTATCTCAATATTGACTTGAAGACAAGCACAGTTTATATCTACCTTGTTTTATTCTTCTCATTTGGATAAATCATAATGTTTAATGATGACATACATCCCATTTGTACCACATTTCATTGTAGTGATAGTAAAAGAGTGCTAAAAAGACTATAGTAAAAGCTGAATCATTAAAATTGCAAGTAAATTTAATATAAGAAAATTAAAAAAAAAAAAAAAAAAAAGAAGCATACCATGATGAAAAAAAATTACCCTAAACATGATAAAAACAAAGTTTTATTGTCAAAATGTTTGTTATTATTAAGAGGAAAAACCAATGTATTTTTGAATTATTTTATTAAATTTTTGAATCCTTTCTAGCATGTTTGAAACTATGGTTAAAAACTTTATTATTCTTGCATCAGCAGGTGGACTAAAGATTAGCATAGGAATTTTTAGCATCTTTTTTATCATGAAAAACATTTTCAGAAATTATTGCAAAAATCAAATAATTCTCAGATTTTAATTAAATTTTCAGGATTTATTCACAAATAAATGAAATTATTTTGAAATTTTCTTCCTTTGAAAATCTTTTAATTGCTTTTATAAATATATTAAGGACATTATTCTCTTGAGGAATTTTTTTTTTGATGAATAATGAATTTTTACAACTGTTTTAATTTAAAAAATTTATTAATTTTTAAATATTAAAATTCTGCATTAATTTCAGCCTTTTAGATGATATTATTAAGTGTAAACTATATTTACTAATCATAAATAGAAAAGTTTAATACACAGCATCAAACACCATTTTTGTAAGTACAAGTGACCATACATGACATTATCAGAAAATAAGAGCAATAACTATAGTAAATTGAAAGTCAATATTTCTAAAATTTAATAAAATATTAGATAATGAGTAATATTTCCCTAAATCTTTATGATTACTGAATACTTAAAAATAGGAAAAAAAGCTTAGGAACTTTTTTTTTTGTTTTTAGGTACCTAGTTTTAATTGCAAAATCCCTTGTCATCATTCCAAAACATAATGAACAAATTTTAAAATGGGAGCATATCATTGGACAAACTGAAAGAGAGAGAGGAGTCAGTGTCAGATTGCATCTAAATTGAGAGTTCCACTCTTGACTAAAATATGTGAGATTGTACTATTTACCAAAGAAGGAAAAGAAACCACTGCATCAATAAACTCAGTGTGTGTGTGTGTGTGTGTGTATATAAAATTAAACCTGCAGTGACCAACCACAAATAACAGTCCCATAAGGTTTCACAAACATTTTTTTCTTCTTTTTAAATGGTCACTTTATACTCCTCAAGCAAGACCAAGATGTGAGCATACCATACACACATCATCTAAACTCACCAAAGGGGAAAGGGAGAAAAAGGCCCAGCTGGCCAGGATGAATAAGCTGCAAATTCACAATTATTTTCAAAAAACAAACATCACAAGCAAAGGCATGATACCATGGGAAATAGTGGAGCAAAGCACTACAGAATGCAAAGGCCAGGGCCAGAATAGTCAGTGAATGGCCAGAGTGCCTCATAGGCATTCTGACAGTGATGGATTGCCTTTGTCTGGGTACTGAAGTCCAAAATAGTGTGAAATGAACAGAGGGTCTCAAGAATTCTGAAGTGTCAATATACCTCCCACACCCAGGTTTGCGAATGGCTAATACCATCTGTGGAGGGACGCTGAGCCAATGTGTGACATGCATTCCAGTAATGTCAGTCCTCCTATTGCCCCTTAGAATCCATACTGCCACTCTTAATAAAACAAATACCAAAAATAAATGACTTTTTGTTGATACTGTTTTATGAAGATTGTGGGGATCCTGAGACAACACACAATGCAACAAAAAGAAGTTATTACTAAAAGCAAAATACTGCCCAACAATACCAGGTTCTCTAATGGCAGAGCATATAATATAAATAAAAGCAGCAGTTCTTAAGAGTCTTTGGAGGCACACTGGAAAAAAAGAGCTCAATACCATGATAAATACATCCTAATTAAATTTCTAGTGAGCAGTGGCCAAACATGACTAACATTTTCATACATTTTCTCACAATCATCGCATGGTCACACACACACATTTTGTTCCTCACAGGTAGCACAAGTTACATGCATGATACATATAAATTTCATCTCTTATACATAGAGCTCTCTTATTACCAGCAGCATTCATTGTGTCTACATAACAGCAGGGGTTTGAAATCAGAGTTTTCATTCTCATAGATGGACTGTCTTCATCCGTATCTTAGGAGCTTCGTCTGCCGCATAATTTATTTTTTGTTTTAATATTTCCATTAAAACTGTTTTTCTTCACATCAAACCAGTAAAGTGTGAACATTTTATTCATTCTTCTCTGAAACAATGTTGGAATATGTCCAATAAAACTGCCACTTCATACACAACTGGTAATGTCTAATAACATCTTTTTAGATCTTGTTAAGGGAAAGCAACATATGTCAAAGAAGCAATTATAAAGATGGCCTGAAAGAGTATTGGGGGGGGGATTTGCAAACATCTGTGCACACACACACAGAGTTCCAAGCAAAATGATGGCACTACCTGACAGAAGGTCCATGATGGTAAAAAGTTGCAGGAAAGAGTTTTTCAAAGTGCAAAAAGAATAGCTAAAGTGTCCCCCAAAAAGTTATGATGTGGAATTTCCAAATCACATAAGTAATAGGTAGGACCTTACCTGTAATATTTGTGATAGGATTTGCTTGTGTAAAGCAAGAAAATGGAGTCATATACAAAGTCATTGTACCAGAGCTGTGACCAACTATGAAATGATATTAAATACCACTTTATCCACTGTTTCACGACACACGGCACAGTGGATAAAGGTGTTAGATCCAGTGACAGGACCCAAAGAGTGTGAGTTCAATATCCGGTTAAGGCAGTGGAGAACTTTCAGACAGAAAATTAACAGGAGATAACTGATAACTGACATCCATTAAACATGGCATGGTGAACTAGAACAGTCTACCCCAGTGAGCGAAATAAAGGGTTCAGTTCAACATTCCAACGACCTGAAGAAGGCCGAAGCATACAATGGCCGAAACATTGTAATAAATATGGCGACAAAGATGAGGACAATAGTCCCAATAATGTAAATAATGTACATAATATCTCATCTCAGAAATATAGACATATATCAAACTTGATATATAAAAATAATTTATTTCTCGTGTGTGTCTGAAACATTTATTTCCTCATTGAATCATGCCGTTATAAATAAAAGCATCAGTGAATTCTTATAATCAGGATATCATTGTTGCTTTAGCATACTGTCATCTTTTCAGATAGGTCTTCATTAGTTCATTTATTAAAGTGATGACTTTATATAAACTTGAAATTGCTTAACTAAGTATTTTGTTTCATCCACCAACAGCCCACTATCAAATAAGCCAAGTGTTGTAGTATTTTGAGTGTAAGGAAAAATAAATTCACCAAACTCTGGAGAACAAAAAACCTATCCATTTATAAAATGTAAAAAAGAAAAAGAAAAAAAAAAAAGAAAAGAAAAATTGATGTAATGTAAAAGGACTACAGACTAAAAATGTTTTATTATTGATGGAATTATATGTAGGGGAGGGGGTGAAAATATAATAGTCTGATATTTGCAGTATATACATCATATTTCTCGAGAGTCAGTGAAAAGTGAATAATGGATCAAATTATATTCTAACAAAGGTAGTTTGCTCCATAATAGTTGACTAGAATTTGGTATTAGAGAACCAAACCATTTCCATCTCTCACACACACACAAAAGTGTATCTGGTATAGATAAGAGTTGCGCTCTCTTGAATAATTGGTTGTTTAGAAGCGTTTCTGAACTTTTTCAAGCAAACACACACCTAGGAGCAAATAAAAATATCACGGCACACTTAACCAAATTCTTAAAGGGTATAAATTTAAATGTGAAATAAAACCATAGATTTAAAAAAAAAAAAAAAAAAAAAAAAAAAATTAGACACACAAATATGAACTTTATTTCAATGTTTCTATTCAACTATTTGTGTAGCTTATTTAGTGTGAAATGTGCCTGGTGTTTTTTCATGATTTCTTCAACATGCCTTGAATAATATTTTGCGGCACACTTAAGATGGCATAGCTCACTAGTGTCCTACAGTATAGTGGTTGAGAATAACTGGTTTAAAGAATGAGGTCTTTAAAACATAGATGGCAACACCGCTAAATTTGCATGGCTGGCAGTTGTGTTAAATGGCACAAAAATCATGGTGCTTGGTTGTGGACAATCTGTGTTTGTGGTTACAGGTATATAAAACTGACATTCTTTAGTGTCTGTGTCCAGGAAGCAGGGAGTGGGGGGTCTGACATTTGATAGAGTACTATGCAAATTCACGACTATTTACATCGTTTGGACTACTGTATTCATCTTTCAGTCATTGTTTACTCTGGCCTTTGTCAGAATTTAGAACCAACCCCTTTATTTAGTCCATGGGAATGACGATAGTTCATTAGAAATATGGACAGAAATTTACCCCCACCCTCAAGTTTGAATTAATGAACTAAGCAAAAAATGAAATGGGGGGGGGGAGAAAAGAAAACTCACTTTTTGCTTTCCCTTTGCTTTGTTTTATTAACTTCTTCATTTTGCAGCTCATCTGCGGATCCAATGGATATTGTTCTTTCTTCTCTAGAGATTTCTTGTTTTCCAAGTTGTATGGAAGTTCCAATGTGCTGAAAGAGAAAACACTTCCACATGAGAGAGAGGGAGGGAGGGAAAGAATATTTTCCCTTTTTCAACACTTCCTTTTCATTATTCAAATTTGACTATTGTAGAGTGGTCTGAATAGTTCAAGATTCAGAGAATTAATCTTGATTAGGATAATAGAAAAGATAAAGCACTTAATAAGAGAATAACCCAAAATGATTCAGGACAGACATTAAAATCATTAGCATCATTTTTGGTACTAACTCTTCTTACAATGGACAAACATAAAAGCCTCTAACAAATTTGTAAAGTTCTCTTACAACCTTAAAGAACTTAATATTCTTGAAAAGGTTAAGTTAAAATTATAATTGGTAAAACAAAAATAGAAGTTGAAAAAAAATTTTTTTATGAAAGTAAATATTACTGTAGAACCCAAATTTCTTTTGGTATGAGAACATTTTATTAGGACATAAAAAATATTGACATTTTAAAAAGTATACATTCACATAATACATACAATATTAAAACAAAAGGAAGGAAGAACAAGGAAAAGAAAAATATTACTGGGGGGGGGTAACCATTTATTGTTCATTGCTTTTTCACAGCTCAATTGAAGACAAAAAAAAAGCAAAGTGAACCATTCTTAAATCTTTATGTTGTGATAAATCAATTGTTATTACTAAAGCAGTCAAGGGCATGGGGATATTAGACTATAGTGAGATTACGTGAACAAAATGACAATTTTGGGAGATATTGAAGTTTATACAATTGGGACTGGATGTCACTAAGTCCATTGAACTAAAATTAATCAAAGACAACATTCTTTGACTGTTGACATTTATGAAGGCATCACACCTGTAGGCTTCAGTTGTATAGTTCCCCTAAGACCCACAAGTACACTATCCCATTCAGATTTATTTTATCTGTGGTGGGTTATTGCTCGTATTGAAAATCCTGTGTGTTATTTTTGATATTATAGTGAGGAGCGATCTGAAGTTTTTCATGGATTTTTAAATGAATTCCAACCGGCTTACAGTTTACTTGTAAGAATGGAGACCAATGCAATTCTGCCTTTTCTAGGTGTACTGGTTCACAAGTCTCCTCTTTTCAGACTTCTGTGTATTGTAAACCTACTTCTATTTAAATGTAAGTTCATTCAGATCTTTTGTCATAAACAATGAAAATTGTATTTTTTACCATTTTACAATGAGTAATATTGTTTTTCTTCTCTATGCTCTTCCTCCACCTTTTGATTATACTATGTAATTTATACTTTGCAAATTGTCCATTTTTAAAAGCCATAATAGAATCAAATTTAAACGTGCCACTAAAGAATTGGAGGAATTGTGAGTTGTCATTGAAAAGCTGAAATATTTCTGAAGTTATTTAAATAATTAGTTAAATAGTTAAATAATTTCTTGTATGAAGACAGATACATAACAGACACATTCAATGAGATAAACACTTTATTCAATTAAAGCTGAATAAAACTGTTCATTCCTCATCCTTCTGTTAAATATTAAAAATTCAAGTTTATGTGTTGTATTAAAAAAATAAGATTAGTTTGTTTACAAAAAATATGAGCAATGCTATAAGGACATATGTTTGACATTAAGAATTGAATTTTAGACACTCGTCCATGATATTTGGAAAAAAAAAAATAGAAATAAATAAATATTTATATTGTATACAGTACTATTCAAAAGTTTCAAACCACTTTAGATTATTATAGACTTCTAATAATAACCAGCTACAAGTCATTTTTTACAACTTGTTTCCCCACAGATTGAACATTGACCCTGTTAAAGTCTTCTCCATAGCTAATTGTCATATTTCATGGCGGTTTGGAAAATGTGAGGCAACCACAAAAATGGCCATGTAAAAGTTTTGGGCAACCAGACTATTTTTTGTCTTCAGTGCTGTTATAAGAAATACGTTCATATTAGTAGTGGAACTGCTAATATGGTAAGTTTTATTTGTTAAAGTTACAAAAGGTGTGTAAAAATTTTCTAAATGTTCTGCATATCCAAGCACTTTCAGTTATTCCTTTAGCCATTGTCAAGGATGACTTTTTATTTTTAAATGATATATATATATATATATACTGAGGTAAAATGAGAACAAATGGAGTGTAATTCTAGTGAACACTTAATTTATACAGAGTAGAGCTAAATATTATTTATTTTAGGATATTAAAATGTTAAAAAAAAAAAAAAATCTCTACATAATGGCAATTATGTTTCAAACACTACAAATATGTCTTCTCAGGCAATGTTAAATTACTGGCAAGTGAAAGATTAATTCCTTAATCTTTCACTAATTACATTATGTAGAATTTTTAACATGTTTTAATATATATATATATATATATATATATATATGTGTGTGTGTGTGTGTGTGAAATTTCTTACATTGAATTCGAGTATTCTTTCAGTGTTTGAAATCCTGACAAATTTTCAAAGAAACCAGGAGTGAGATAATGTCCAACAATACAAGTCTGCAAGCACTAAAGAAATTGGAATTGCAAGAAGCAGCCTTTGAAAAATCCTCTTGAAATTTCAAGGTAGTGGAATTATTTTGGATCAGCACCAAATACAGCAGCATAGGGATGGCATGGAGATTGATCAAAAGACTTCTGCAGCCTTTGGTGGTCAAAATTTCAAACCAAAGAAAAACAGCAAGACAATTAATGAATGAATGCAACCTGTCCAATTTGCTGTGACTTGATACCATTAAATGAATCATTCAAGAATATAAAGTGGGTGGGGGACATTTCATCATTAAGCCAAAAGCATTTGATGGAAAGATTAAGTTGGTCAATGAGGTATGAACTCTGAGATGCAGTTGCTTGGAATAATTAAATTAGGATGGCGATGTATTCTAATAAGCATGAAGTTGTCAAAGCTAAAAAAAAAAAAAAAAAAAAAATAAAATAATGAAATCACCCACATTACATGACAAAAACAGTAAATTTTCGGGATAAATGCCTGATGATTTGTAGATATATAAAAAGTGATGGTTTAAGAAAGGTGGGTTATAATTGACTGTAGCTTGAATAGTGCTAATATGTCCAATTGCTGAAGGACCATTTAATACCAGACTTAAATGACAGAGCACCAGGCTCCAGATTACAGGTTTTTGTACAATCACTAAAGTTAAGTAATGTCAAGCCTAGTCAGTATCTAGATGAGTGACTGCTTAGCAATATCAGGTTGGAATACAGTCTTCAACAAACTTTATGTAATAAATTTTCAGACATTTTTTTTTCAGTTTCAAAATGCTATCTGGTTTGAGGTGGCTAAATCTTTTGCATGTCCATTTTTGGAGATAATCTCATTGAGAACTGTTATAATATATAATTAGATATGGAAATTGTGTCTATTGTAGTTAATGTTTCTTTGTTTTTTGGGGGGTTTTTTTCTGTAGAAACTCAATGTGAAATATGAACTTATCAAGCTGGCAATTATTAGAAATTAACAACAATTTCAAATGCTCAAAGAATTTTGCATAGTACTTTGTAATGAACAAAAATGAAACAAGAAAACACAAAAAAAAGACGAAAACACAAAAAGATTTAATTGAAATATGACTCTCAGTTCAAGTCCTGTCAGTGATGTGTTTACAAAGCATAAAACAATATTAGCAGATAAAACAAAGACATTAATAAAGATGATTCAAATTACCCCCCCCCTGCACCAACACCAAAAATGCAATTAACTTCTACTTTTGCAGATTCTAAAAGTTCCCATTAATCTAAGAAAAGAAAAAAAAATGTCAATTATGAAGAGAACAAATGTACATTATAAAAGAAGATTCTAAAAACTTGACTCACCTTGGCTTCAAGATGTTTCCCCCATAAGCTTCTTTAGGGTTGACCTTAACTTTCTTGTGGGCCTTGGACTTTGTGGTCAGCTCAAAGTCATCATCTACACAGCTAATATCCTCAAGAATTGGTGAGTACTTTTCAACTGTCTTGGATTTTTTATTTTTGGATCGAGCAGGTTCAGTCTGTGGGGTTGACATGAGGCTTGATTCTCGAGAACAGGCCTGAAATAAGGTTTTACTTATTATTTTCTGCCACATCATGTAAAAACATTTCACATCACTTTTTAAAAGCTGATAAAGATTCAGTTGTATTTTGTTCAGACAAAACACATGTAGACATCAAAATATCATCCAATAACAGATTAATGGGTCAGAGGTAGAAACCTATAGATAATAACAGGTCACTTAATAAATTAAAGAAAATAAATAAATTAAAGAAAATAAAGAAAATAAATAAATTAAAGAAAATAAAGAAAATAAATAAATTAAAGAAAATAAAGAAAATAAATAAATTAAAGAAAATAAATTAAAGAAAAATAAATAAAATAAAGAAAATTAATAAATTAAAGAAAATAAATAAATTAAAGAAAATAAATAAATTAAAGAAAATAAATAAATTAAAAAAATAAATAAATTAAAGAAAATAAATAAAAAAGAAAATAAATAAATTAAAGAAAATAAATAAATTAAAGAAAATAAATAAAAATAAATAAAAAAAATAAAAAGAAAATAAATAAATTAAAGAAAATAAATAAATTAAAGAAAATAAATAAATAAATTAAAGAAAATAAATAAATTAAAAAAGAAAATAAATAAATTAAAGAAAATAAAAATAAATTAAATTAAAGAAAAATAAATAAATTAAAGAAAATAAAAATAAAATAAATTAAAGAAAATAAATAAAAAAAAAATAAATAAATTAAATAAAATAAGAAAATAAATTAAAAGAAAATAAATAAATTAAAGAAAATAAATAAATTAAAGAAAATAAATAAATTAAAGAAAATAAATAAATTAAAGAAAATAAATAAATTAAAAAATAAATAAATTAAAAAATAAATAAATTAAAAGAAAATAAATAAATTAAAGAAAATAAATAAATTAAAAGAAAATAAATAAATTAAAAAAATAAATAAATTAAAGAAAATAAATAAATTAAATAAAAAAATAAATTAAAGAAAAATAAATAAATTAAAAAAAAAAATAAATAAAGAAAAATAAATAAATTAAAGAAAATAAATAAATTAAAGAAAAATAAAAAAAAAAAATATAAAAAAGAAAATAAAAAATAAAAATAAATATGTGTTCTGTTGTATAAAAAATAAAAAAGTAAAAAATAAATTCTCTTCCTCAATATTAATGTTTCTGTTTTCCCGGAAGCAGAGTTGCTCTCATAATCTTCAGCCAATCTAAGTTGCAATGGATCAAAAAAAATGGCAGCCTTACCTTTTCTTCAGGATCACCAGTGGAGGATTCTGTTGTTGTCGATGAGGTCTCATCTTTCTCATCTGCTGCACTAGAGAACCGGGATTTTGTGGGTTGTTCTTTATTGTCTGTTTTGTTTTTCTTTTTCTTATTCTTTCCCTTGGCTGTGGAAGTATTGACATTTGTGACTGCAACATAATTTATGTTCATCAAATTAGAAAAGAATAAGAGGAATACAAACAAGAGACAATACAGATATCTGAATAAAAATCAAGACATCAGCTGTTAAGATGTTTTTGAATTAATTCTTAAGTTATATTTAAAGAAACCTGATGCTGAAATGTATTTACTAGTATAAAACAGATTGTCTTATAACATACTAAAACTATATATTGCTATATAAAATATATTGTAGAACATTTATATTGACCTTGACTTGTATAAAAATACGTATGCTGTTGGCACATTGAATGATTTTAAAACCCTAAGTCAGCATATAGTCAGCAAAAGGTTGCTGAACCCTGTTATAGGTTGCGTTGGTTATCGACATATACCTTTACCAAGTCATTATGTAACACTTTGTTTTTTATCTGTTTTTCTTATCTCTCTTTTTCTTCCAGCATGCTTTAGTGACAACATTACAGGGACCTTCTTCCTGAGCATGGAGATATTTTTCCCCTTGGTGATTGAACTTTATTTGTACACACGTATACATCAACCACGCACTTCCTAACTTGTAAGGTCTGCTTTTTTCTGCATGCATACCAGTGTATTTTCTGTTTTTTGTCAGTTATATAAAAACTAAAACCCAAAATATCGTTTTGGTGAAATTCATTCTTTTCCTTACACACATTATTTACACGTGCAAAATATTGTGGCCAATGCTTTTAGTCAAAATAGGAGTAGTACTCTCAACAACGGTGATCATGAGGTGACTTGAATATAGTTTTGTGAAGATGACACTTTCAAGAACCAATTAAAAAAAAAAAAACAAACGAAAAAAAAAAAAACAGAACACTTCGTGTCTTCATCCTCTTCTTTCTCTTTTCTACCCAGCCTGCTGTAGAGTTGATGACACTAACCAGGCATGGCTTGTTTTGGTTTGCTTTGTGGCATATCAACCTCAATGGGTTATTTTATGCCAACAACTTTTTTACTGGTAATTTGTTTTGTCAAAAATCTATTTCTGGTAATATTTTTTTTTATAAAGTATTTCTGGTATTAAAATCTATTTTTACACTTTCATAATGCTTTTTACCTCAGTTTCAGGGTTAACTATTTGCCCATAGCTGGGACCCTAACAGGTGCTACCACCCCAGGTCAATTTTTTAGTTTTTAATTCTTAGAATTTTGAAATGCTTACATGGCTAAAAAATGGATTCTAATGCAATTATGTATTTTTAATTTTAAAATAGCTTCGCAAATACAAATCATACAATAATTTTTTTTTTTTTTGGTGGGGGTGGATGATACAGAGTCTGTGTGTGTGTGTGTGTATATATATATATATATATATTTATATATATATATATATATATATATATATATATATATATATATATATATATATATTTGTTTAATTATTGTATGTTACAATTTGGAACATATCATGTGGAATTTGATAATAGCTGGAGAAAAATTACAGATTGAATCTACAGACTCTCAAGGATTATTCACACCTTCCAAACACAAAATATATTGTGCTTTGGAACTGTTGCAATAAACAATTTTGCTTGTAAATAGGTCACATTTATGAGGATACAGATATGTTTTCTTAGGTATTTATAAATTGTACACTGTTCAATTATTAACATTAACAACAAACTATTTTAAATTACAAAATTCTACTTGGATTAAACAAAAATTACAATATTAAATACATATTTTTTATAATACATTCCTTCTTGACAACACAGGTACACTAGCTTCTTTATAAATTGCTGAATAAGAAATATTACATTGTAGTTCACAGTTTCATAATCTTGTAGATATAAAATTAATCTTGTAAATAAATCTAAAAACTAAATTGTGTGTAATGTTGTTATTAAAATTCTAAACATTAGCTTTTAAAACAAAGATTATTGAAGGAGTGATGTCATGAGAAAAACAGTCCTTTTGCAGGTCCAAAGCTTAAATTTTACCAATTTTTTTTTTTTTATTCATTTTTAAAGACTCCCATCAACACCCATCCTAGTGCCAATTATTACTTACCATCTGTTTTGCTATGTGTATTGTGTTGGTCATCATTGTTTCGTTGGTCCTCACTGGACACCCTCCGACTACTATTGCTGCAGTTATTGTGGCTATTTTTATAATCATCCTGAGAGCCCGAAGATGTCGTGGAAAATGACGCAAAATTTTTGTCGTAATTCATTTTTTTCTGTTGTCCAGAGTCAGTGTTCTTCTCTGACAGAATCCTTCTGTCGTTGGTGTCTGTTGAGTTTGAATTGAGATCATTGTGATATCGTTTGGATGCTCGTGTTTTCTTACTGCGGTGGACTGTTGTGTTTGCACAGGTGAGGCTGCTGCTATTGTTGTTACTACTACTACTACTACTACTTGACCGCTCTGTTGCATCATCCTGATGGTGGTGGCTGTGATGGTTTTGGCTGTGGTGATGGTGGTGGTGGTGGTGGTGGTGGCCAGATGAAGAACTATTCTTTTCTTCATAATTTGAGGCCTTGAGATTATTTTGAACATGCAAATCCCGAGAGTCTTTCTCTGGCATATTTGCTTTAATTAAATTATTGGACTTTTTATTTGTAGTTGTAGCAGTAGTTGATGAGGAGGGATTGCTGTTAGCCATGGCTGCAGTGGCCGTGTTAGAACTTGTGGGGGTAGCATTTGCCGTGGAGTGTGTGGCTGTGGTTGCCGCCGCTGCTGCTGCCGAACTGGATATGTAGAATACGCTACTGAGTTTTTTAAATAAATAAATGACTGTCTTAAATGTCCACCGTTTGTTGGTTCGGTGATGCGAGTGGTCGGCATGGTGATCGGAACGCTCTGCAACTGACCGCGTAGAACACCGGCTGTCTGAAGAGGGGGAAGGCAAGGAAGAGGCTGGTAAAGGGGAGGAGGAGGAAGAAGAGGAGGAGGAGGAGGAGTACAATGAGGAAGAGGAGGATGAAGAGGAAGAGGATAATGAGGTTTTAGATGGGATGGATGAGAGTCCGGTGATATTTTTTAAGTCAAATGCCTTGCCTTTCTCAAACAGCTGGGCAACATTCAGCACCTTCTGTTTTCGCTTGAGCGAGTCCGCCACACAGATGCGCTTTGCTTCGAAGTAGGCAGCAATAAAGACGCATACAGTGAGCACAATGATTATGCAGAGGAAGGCATAGTAGAGTCCCATCTCCCAGGAGGGACGTGGCAGGGCAGCCGCACATTTCGCTAGCATGTAGGGTGGCACTGTGGCCTGCAGCGTATAGTTCATAGGAGGGCCCAAGCTAGTAAAGATGGTGAGGACACGACGAATTCGTGACATTGTGAAGTCTGGGGTGAAGCTGAAAGCAGATTAACAAAGTTTGAGTTGATAGACAACAACAACAACAAAAGAAATCATGAATTTACAAGAATTATACTTTGAAACTACCACTCTAAAACAACAAATTACCAAGCTTTGAAAAAAGTTGTTTATTTTGATATGAAATTTTGGCAAACTTAGACATTTGTGCCTTCAAAACAATGGAGTGTGAAAGAGGACCTCCCCCCCATTGACACCACTTATTTTAACTATCTTCCATCTTTGTCAATGTTTTAACAATTGATGATTAGAATTGTAATAAAACCTAAACATATGATGAAAGTGAATTTATACATTTTTTGTTCTTTAGAATTTACAGCATTCTTAAGTATAGTTTATCTACAAGATGAGGTGATGTTTTGTGGGGAGATATATATATATATATATATATAATAAAGAATTCTCAATGTATTGGAAATATGCTGATTGTTTAGGTAAAATATTTAGGTCAAATGAGGATAACTTTACTTGACATGATAAACCATATTAATAATGACCCAGGAATAAACTTGTTACGCACAAGTGAAAAACAAAACAATTCCTAGCAGTAAACCAGATTTTATTCTTGGGTTCTACTGCTATAAGCGAGCGATGTAGAGATGAGGCATAGGTGAGGGGAGAGGTTCCCAGTCCAGTGGCTGTCTCCGAGGCCTGCTTCATCCCTTCCGTGTGCCTTTTTGCTTTTTTTTTTTTTCAGGATGATCAGTTTTATAGATAACAATTTTGTCTTGCCACCTTTTTTAGACAATAAAGTGACTTCTCTCTGAGTAAAGCTTCTTGCTCTGTACTTTGAAATTTAACTTCACTTACTGATAACCATCAGTCAAAAGTAAAACCATATCCAATTTCATGACAAGTCCCAGTTTTCAATTTAACAAGACCTCACCTGTCTCATATATATATATATATATATATATATATTGAACACAGTAACATACATTAATAATAGCTCATGGCTATTTCTAAAACAGGTGTAGTGGCTTAAAAAAAAAACAAAAAAAAACTATCAAATGATGACTCTTTAGTTAAGGATAGTTTCAGAGTTTAAACATTACTACTAACTCAGGGTATACCAGCAATAGATCATAACTTGCTTTGTTAGTTGTGTCAGTGGGAGTAGATACTGCTGTCTGCCAAATCTTGAAGTTGATTCCTTTAATTATAATGGTTTATATATATGGGAGGGTACTGAAAAGTTCTCAGCCTGGTCCACTTCCCAAAAACTAACCAAATAACTAAATTAAGGAAAGGCTTCTTGCAAGAATATTTTAGCAGCTCCTCATGCATGCGAAAGTGCAAATTACAAACCCCAGCCTTAAGAAAAGAAAAAAAAAGAAAAGAAAAGGGCATGTGTGTGGAATATACTCAAACCTGGGTACCCTCAACAATACCATTTGGAGTAAAAAGAAATGTCTGATTGAAAATTTATATATATGAGGGAAAAAATAAATAAATAAAATGAAAAGTACTTTCAAATTTAGAATTCCCAGCATCTCTCATTTGTCTAGTCACATAAATGTAATCAAATTTAGTCCGATGGAGTCCCCAAAGTATGAAATGTGACACAAAAAACTCCCCACTTTTGTCATATATATATATATATATATATATATATATATATATATATATATATTTATTTTAAATTCCATTTTTATGCTTATACGTTCTTTTTACAGATACAAATATTTAAGTAAATGCTCTGTTTATAAACAACATTTACCGGCCTGAATGCCCGAGAAATTTTCATAGAAAATATTCGTCCTCCGACAGGAATCGAACCTGTATCCTATATGGAACTGTCATATAGCCTGACATGCCTTAACCGATTGGGCCACAGAGAAGCATTTGGTTAGCAAGGTCGATTTTACTGTTTTTAAACACAATTCGCCATGATTTTCTCTCATTCATTCATATCTGTTCAATGTATCCAAATGTAAACAAATGACGTCATACATTATGAAATGGACAGAGTCAGATAATTATTTTTAAAAAACACACACACATATATATATATATATATATATATATATATATATATATATATATATATAAAAGAAATATAAATGAATATAATTAAAAGATGAGAAAATGTTTAGAAATTAAAATAATTCCATAAATATGTTAAATTGTAGAAAACATTTGGGTGCTACTCACGCAATATCTATTTTTTGGCTGCCATTTGGGGGTAATTCAAAACCTATACAGTCGAGCACCTTGAAGCCGTATCCTTCGCAGGGGGAGGAATTGATGCTGAAGCCATGGACATAGAAAGGCAACTCTCCTGTATTTCGCATTGTAAACATTCTTTTCACAGTAAAATGGGGCAGTGAATTCTTACCCTGCCTTTTTTCTGAAAAAAAAAAAAAAAAAAAAATAATCTCAGCTGATTATATAAACAATTATTTTTATTTCATGGGAACTTTTGCTTGATTTCGCAATTAATTTCGATTATTACCAAATTTATTTCCAGGTTATAAAATTTTTTGGGTGTTGTCCAGCATCTCTCCTCATTCAGAACTCTTAATAAAAAAATCTGATGTCGGTGTGACAATGGCTCCAATATGGACAAAGTTTCATTTGTAAACAGCACAATAAACATGTTAGGAAAAAGTAATCAGTTTGGGGCCAGGAAAATAGTTGATTGCAACGTTACAATTATGTTGCAACATCATTAGCTTGTAAACATAAAACAACCCTTGCCCAATCGTTCAACCATCTAGCCAATGATCACCCCCCTCCACTCCACATTTCATTCTGATACTCAATTTTAGTGTACACCAAGGGCCAAAGAATGGTGTGAGAATGGTGTGATGCATGCTCATAAAGTAACATAAATGAAAGAGTAAACTTGTAGAGAAAGAAAGAGTGCAAACCTTATTATATGTAGGGTGTTTTATTCAAGGCTTTGCCTGCTCATCTAGGTGGGTAGGTAGGTGATATTGAGGACAACTTCTGTTTTGTCAGCTCTTCCTCCTCCCCTCCCCCATCGGATGTGGTGGCTGGCAATACAAACAGAGTCTTCAGAACTGCAAGACAGATCCATCTGTCTCCCGCCAAGGGCAGATCAGCAAGAATGACTTAATATAGTCCCACACCCAGATAGGCTCTATTCCTAGCTTTGTTGCAACTTGATTGCCTAAAACCATCAGCTATCCCTTTACTTCCATGTTACTTTGGGGTCAAAGTGGATGCCACTCAGAAGACCTAACTTCAAGAGGAACTATCTGCTGGTCCGTCAAAAGAAAAACACTCAAGATCGGGATAAAAACCACCTCCGCCCTTTCTATGTGGCTGTCTATAGTATCACAAGCTATCTCCAAAATAAAATGCAACCTTTCAAGAACATTCCATGTTAACTGGGAAAGTGTGGGCACAATCTTGCATGCATAAATATAAAATGTATTTTATACAGTCAGACTACAGACCATGTATATATTTAGTTCAATCAAATGTTACCAACCAATACAGTGGCTCTTTAATTATTATTGCAACTGCTTATGGCAGCATCACTATAAACACTCACCAGTTCTTGGGTTCTAGAAATTAGAGGTTTATTATTCATTTATATTTGTTAATCAATTCACCCCAAGCAAGGAGTAACTGGGAGTGAAAGAAAATGAGAAGACTTCAGTTAGAAGGAACCGGAAACCCAACCTTAAACAGGAAATGAGAGAAAGCTTTATTCCTGTTCAAAACACAGGGGAGGCATGTGAACTGGGCAATAGGCAAACCTATCTCCTATTGAGGAGAAAAAAAATAATTAGTGAATAAAATTTCAGAGTTCAGGAAGAAATGTTAAAAGTAGAGTTTTTTTTAATCTATTCTTTATAAAATCCCCTTCTCCATTTAAGTATTTTCTTTTTTTTTTTCTTTAATCTAATTTCCAAGATTTTAAGAAGAACATATGCATTGGAATACAAAGATCAAGAAGATTTCAAGAGACCAAGAAAACTATAAGTGAAGCTGTGCACTTACTATCACAGTTTTTTAAATGTTTTTCAGTCATTTCAAAAGGTAAAGGAGCTTGGGAGCCTGCCTTTCTGTTACTGAATCTCATTTCTCCTTGGCCACCCTGGCCCTGAACAACCAGACTATCAATAATTGTCAGGTTGTTCCTGAAAGAAAAAAAAAAAAAAAATTACAATCTGCAACAATAATTAGCCATAAAAGTTTGCAGTAAAAGTAGCAATAATAACAGGAAAGTCAAAACTTACAACTACTACAAACAAACAAACAAACAAAATGTTAGACAAACCTCTCATCAATGGACTAATGGGGGGGGGATGATTTGTTATAGTTAATTGCTCATAGATGAGAAGGGATTATTTTTGAGTTATAAAACCACTATAGTAACTACCAATAGTTATGATCATAATGTAAATACTATAAACACAAACAGACACACTCACACATATATATAGCATAAATAAATATATACTTAATATAGATATATTAATCAAAATAACAAAAATAAAAAAAAAATTTCTCACAACTACTTTCTAATGCACACACTAATGTATCATACTGTTTTTGTTTACAACTGAAACACCTGTCACTTCCGCAATGCACTCTGAGAACTGATATGGCTTGTTTTGCTAAGCCCACAAATTTTGAGGCACATTGCTGACAATCTGGAAGCTTTTTCATGCAGATTTTTTTATTTTTATTTTGCCTGCAGATTTTGTCCGTTGCATCTGAAGTCTGTTGATGGGGGTTCCATAGATGAGAGGTTTGTCTGTATTTCACAATTTTAAAGTAGCTCTTCAGATGAGTATTTAATTAAAAACCATAAAACAGACAACTCCATATTAAGCAGCAGTTCTATTCCAAGTGTCATATATATATATATATATATATATATATACTAGCTTTGATATCAGGCAAACAAAATATTCTGAGAGCACTCAGTATATAAAATTCAGGCTAGGTTCAATATTTAAATATAATAATTTTCCATTTACATCGTTCAGACTGTTGTCATCTTTGTCATATTCACAACATTTCAGCTGTTGTATGCTCTGGCCTTCTTCAGGTGTTGGAATTTTGAACTGAACCCTTTATCTCATCCACCGAGGTAGATTGTTTTAGTTTCACATGCCATGCCTTTTCTGGATCTCTCAGTCTCAGTTATTTCCCTTTAGTAACTCAACTCTCCAAGGTTTGTTCACCTCCGCTGTGACCAGGTATTGAACTCCCAACACTTTCATCCACTGGGCCATGCGTCTTTGGGGAAATGTGAATATTAACATAAAGATGAGGACAACAGTCCAAACAATGTAAATAGTTACAAAATCTCAGAAATAGACAATTTTCCAGTTGATAATTTTATCTTCAACTTTTAGTAGGTTGTTTAAACAGTTTAAAAAAAAAAAAAAAAAAAAATTTCTTTTATTCAACCTTATATATCTAAAACATTTAATAAGTAAGACATGACTTAAAAAAATAAATAAAAACCCCAAATAAACTGCTTTTCATAACTGATGAACTGACTTGATTCTAATAATTTTCTCTTGGGATAAGAGTTAAATGATTGTCCATGTTATTGGTAGACAAAAAAAATTTATAAAAGAAAGATAGCAGTTAGCTCCATCTTGAAATGTTCCTAGTTTTTTTTTTTTTTCAAAGGGGCAATTCATCTTAAAATTTAGAAAGAGAGTGTGCTAGAGATCTAAGAAAACCGACAAGATCTAGTGGTCGATGTTTGTCAAGAAAATAAAGAGATAATATAGAAATACATACATTTTTTTATTTTTTATTTTTAACGAGAAATCCCTGTACTGTACCTAATAATGATTAATGATGTTCTTGAAAGATCATCTTTTTATCTAAATCCCACATGAAATTTTAATTTTTCTCCTGGATTAAGGAGGGTTGCTATTAATTCTTTATGTGGTTTAATTCGTAAGTGTGCTCTCAATGTGTCTCTGGTATCTGTGAATATCAGAATTAGGCTGAAAAGAAAAAAAAAAAAAAAAACAAAACAATTTAAATTGTTAAATTATAATTATATATATATATATATATATATATATATATATATATATATATATATAAAGTGAACATAAAGTCAACACTTAGAAATTTTGTCTGTTTCATGCTATATGCAATCGTCATTACCCCGTGTGCTGTTATTTTTCGGCTATTTATATATATACGGGTTAGTGGTGCATTGTGGGTATTCTATTATGGCGGTTATTTTATATTAAGTCGTTTATGTTCATTTATTTGGGTATATTATATTGCTCGTTTTTTAACTGCTTAAAAACCGAAAACCAAAAAAGAAAATATAAAATAAATTGACCTAAATTCATCCAAGTAAATAAATAGGCAAACCAATCCCAAATTAAAAAAATCAAAAAAGAATACCCCTTTAAAAAATAATAGTTAGAATGAACTACAACAACCAACCCCAAAATTGAACAAATAGCTTTAATTAAATTCTCAAACCAAAACAAAACTGTTAAATACGTGATATAAACAAATTTTTACTACGTTAATAAATAAATAAATAAAATAAAAACAAAAAAAAAATAAATAAATAAATAAAATAAAATAAAAAAATAAATAAAAACGAGCAATATAACTTGACCCAAATAAATGAACAAAGCGACTTCCGGTAAAAATAACCGCCATAATAGAATACCCACAATGCACCACTAACCCGTATATATATAAATAGCCGAGAAAAAATAACAGCACATAGTGGCCTGACGATTGCATATAGCATGAAACAGACTGTCGCCTCTAAGTGTTGACTTCTATGTTCACTTTTATATTTACACACTCTATCTCTGATATTGAGCACTTTATCCCATAAATATAGCACACCTTAAGACTATATTTCTTTATATATATATATATATATATATATATATATATATATATATATATATTCAAAGACAAAAAAAAATAGACATTATGATTAGTAAGTTTACAAATTTTCAAAAATGTAAATCATAAAATGCTGAAATTTTCATACTTTGTCGGGTTTTCCTTTAATCTATCATGTTTGCTTTATGGACAAACATAAACATTTGTATTATTAATATACAGGATGTATTTGTCTTGATTCACATTCAATTGTTGTAGGGAAATGAAGCTGCACATTGAGAAACATGTTCCAGACCTGAGGTGCAGTTCAACTGGCAGGAAAGTCATAATAAAATATTTATGCAGTTCAAGTGTAAATATGCAGTAAGGTATGAGCATAATGACAGTAGAGAGAGTAATCAAGTTCCTAGTTTTGAAAAGTAGACAGTACAATTTTGGACGAGATGTTTGCAGTGTTATCAGGGCTGATGCATACAACCTCTGAACGTCTCTTTGTGACCCCCTTTGCTATCTTATCAACATTTGCATTTTTTCTACCTGTGACGTTTACACACCTGGCCCAGTGTCGGATCCTTTGGTTACGGGCGCCAACAGTGACGTCGCTCCTCCTGGTCGCTCCTCCTGGGTCCAAGCGTGCCGCTCCAACCCTTTGGTCAGATGATCACCAGCCTCGCCTTTCCCGACTTCGCTTCCAATACCTGGTCACTAAAGCAACTATACCGATCTCCGGTCTGTCTACCCACGCTGTGTTTAGATCTTAGACAGACGGGACCAGCAGGGATCGGGGCCGATACAAGTTGAGTCCGACGGGGTGGCAAAACACAAATAAAATAAAAACTCACGACACAAACAAAATTGCTGATAAAAAGGGTAACAACCTTTTATATCTAAAGTCCGTTACATAAAAACAAAAGTGTTCTCATTTCCCGACCCGCTCTGTGGACTATGGCACCAAGCTTCTATCACACAATAGAAAATTTTCGAATTACCTACTTTCTAGAATCATGTATGTATGTCGGAGTGTGGTTCAGTTCGACACTGGGGCTAATTTCTATCGATCATTCGCAGTTGATTCTTCTCTCCGACTTGAGTTGTATTTCTTCTTCTTCGTCTGCTTGGGCTGGTAGTTTTCCTGTTTCAACTTGGTGGAAGATTTCTTGTTTCAAAACCTCAGCATAACTCTCTGTCGTCTGAGGTGGTCTCTTCTCACTGCCGTCCGGGAGCTGAACTTTTGAACTTCTCATCGACTTTCTTTTTCTGCATCTCCAATTCTTCTCAGGCTTTCAGGCAATCTTCTTCGTCTACTTGGGCTGGAAGTTCTCCTGTCTTCGACTTGGGCTGGAAGGATTTCTTGTCTGAGGATTCTTCTGTCCGCAAAGGGGTTTGAATGTCAGAACTGATGGCCCGCGTTCAGGCTCTATCCCTGCCCGCGGTCCAATCCTGCTCAACTCCAACTGCAACTCCAACTGATTTCTGTCGACTGGGGTCCTGCTTTTATTGACGCCGCAACAAACTGGGGTGGGTCTGTCGGCGTCAGGGTTTTCTCGATAATTCCAAAAACTGCATTAATTCTGTCTTCTCCATTATCGCTTTTGTTTTCACCCTATACTTCCTCGCAGTACCTTTGGTGGGGGGATATAACATCCATCTCTCTTAGTCTCTCGTATGTCAGGTGACCGCTTTTCAACCAATCGTTCCTGATCGAGCATTTCTTTTCTTTTCTTCCGCAGGTCACGTGATCGTATTCGACCAATTGTTATTGATCGAACATTTCTTTCCCTTTTCTTTCCGATAGGTCACGTGATCGTATTCGACCAATTGTTATTGATCGAACATCCTCTCCCCTCTGTTTGCTTGTTACATCGTTCTTGTTTAAAAAAAAAAAAATCCAATTTTGCCCCTTTTTTGCACGTACGAAAATGACAATCTTTGGCTTTCTCTCACCTGGACTTTGTCAAACAGCCCGCTGCTAATTAGTCTTGACTTTAGAAAGGATCTTTTTCGCCTTCTTGGCGCCCTCTGTGAGCCAAAAAGCAATTGTCCCTCTTTTTTACCTCTTTGTTTTTCCTGATAGTCGAAAATCTTAATTATCTACATTGAAAATGTCTCTACTTTATTAACGTGGGTGTCCAGGTCATTCTCTGTATATCGTTCCACTGGTCACTCCCCTCAACCCAAAGACACTTCTTCTCTGATTAAGATTGTTTCATTGTTCCCAAAATTTCTCTTTTATCCAATGAGCCTTTCCACATGCAAAAAGTAATAAAGTGCTCTGACCGACATTCTTATCAAAATGACTTTTCCAATTGTCTTTTAAATCGGCCAAGATGCTGACCTAAATCTTTTTCTGACTCCTATCTCCACCCTCAATTGGGTCATCGTCATACATTTCTCTTTCTTTCTTTTTTTCCCTTCCTTCCTTTTTCCTTTCTTTCCTTCTTCTTTCCTTAGGATCGTCTAGTACAATCTTAGTGAATTATTTTCAACTCAGTTATTTTCCGTTTTTAAAAAAAAAATTAACAACCTGTTTAGTAACCGAGTAAGAAAAAATTAAATCATATTTCTATGAATATTTCTAATAATGCAAGGTGCCACATACCTACATTTTTATGTGTTACAAATTAAACTAAGCACAACTGACTATTAAGATGTTGAAAATTTTTTTGCAGATTTTGATGTCATTCTGGGTGTCTTTTTTCCGCCCCCTCCTCCAAATCCGTAAATTTGTTTTGCTCATACTAAGACTTGAAAAGGCACTATAAAATTTACTATTTTTTACCCATAATGCTGAATGCGTTAAAGACCTTCAACTTTTTAACAAGTCTTAAGTTGATGCTAAAAATTGCCACAGAATATTGTCGATTTATTTAAAATGGAATGTTCTATTATGACACGTCTCTAATTTATATTTAGATACATTGTATTTATTTTCTATTTTTCTAGTTGAATTGTTCGCCTATATTATCCTTTATTGTACATCATTAGATGACAATAAAATTCCTATTATATGAATACTACCTTATAAAAATTGAGATGTAGAAGAGTGCTTCACCCTACTGTATGATAGATTGTGGGGGTGGAGTGAGTGCACGAGAGCCTTGCACTAGTCTTACAGTGTAGGAACTAGATGCTTAATAAATCTGAATATTGGCATTTCAAATATGATCGACTTCAGAGAATGTTGCCCTTATACCTGGATAACTTCAGTTGGTAACATCCTCCAACAAATAGAGACTACCATCTTAGGAGATGGCTTCATAACCAGTCAAGAACTTGTAGACAGGACAAAAAGTATAGTGGGGAGGTTGGATGCAATCATCTACGAACGGATGCATCTCTGCATGACTGGGTTCTGTGTCATTTTGCATGTTTCTAGAAGGAAGAGCCATAACTCCACCAATGAAATTTTGGTCATGCATGTCAAAAAAAAAAAAAAAAAAACTCAAGAGAACTTTTTTTTGCCTAAAGACTAAAGCACAAACCAAACAATAGAAGCAGAATGATACTCCCCTCTAACGATTCAAATGGGCATACATCCAACTATCTGCTGGCAAGTGAGCTTACAAGAACTGGTGTTCCAATGCAATATGGCTGTAAGCCAGAATTTAATAAGACATCTTTAGTAAGAGAAGATCTCAAAATCTGTACTCTTCACCCAATTTTTAAAGCATTCTACAGGACATTGATACTTGCAATTGGCCAGGAATGACACATCTGTATGCTTGTCAACCTATAAGTGAATATAAGAGTGGACACCGAGGTCAACACCAAGTGGTGACTCGTGTTCATGTTTGAACACTATCTTTATGGCCTGTAATTTGGCTCTCCAATTAACAATTCCAAGCCATTATCCATTACACCACCTGCACATCCAAGCTTACAGTGCATGGTATTCCCAAGTGGTCACTCATCTAGGTACTGACCAGGCTCAACTTTGCTTAACTTTGGTGATGGTACAGGAATTGGTGTTTCACTGTGCTGTGGCCATAAATCAAAAGAGAGCTTTGGAGAATTTTACATTTCATAAAACATATTGAATGCAAAAGTAGCAGGTCACATATGTGATGAGTTTGTATGAATGGATCACATAACAGGGAGTCAAAGGGATGGCAAAGGAACAAACCTTGCTAAGTGGTACAAGGAACAGGAAGTTGTGTAGAGCCATGATTGCTCATGCCCTGAAGGGACATGCTATATAAAATTTATGAACTACTAAGAAATAAAATCTATTAAATTGTTAAAATGGTATCTTCTTTCTTCTTAATTCCTGTTCTTTTAATGCTCTCTCTCAAGTTTTTCTTTTTCTCAAATTCTTTCACACTAAGTAACCCCTTGCATGTTATTGGTTTTATTGCCTTAATTGGGTTGAAATGATTATGAATTTAAATGCAGTGCTAAATTGGTGGCAGGGTCTCATCATTTTTAACAGGTAAAATTACTAGATGTTACTAAGTTTGATGCTAACAGTATCTTCTCTCACATTTTTTGCTTGTGGAACTCTTCCAGTTTTCTGTTTTCCAGTAAACTTTGATATTCAAAAACTTAAATGCAATGTCAATCATTATCTTCTGCTCTTTTATTGTTCCCTCTCCTTAATAGTGCTTTTTTTTCTTTTTCACTCAGTAACCACTTGCATCTTAGTTGCTTTATTGCCTTGCTTGGGATAAAATGATTAAAAAAAATTTGCTCGAGCTGAACCGTCTTTTTTGATTTACATTTTAACTTGCGTAATTACTTTTGATATGCTAGTTGTGCCAACAATAAGATTTTCATTTTGCACAAAGATAATAACTGTATGGTAGGCAGGTATGATATTTATTTTATTCCAAAGGCTAGTGGACAATGTTACACTGAATATTATTTTTTTTACCGAGGACCAGGGACCATGGTCAATTTTGAACCCAATGTTGTCCCCCTCTTAGACTGGTTACTAATCATGGCTTAGAGAGCCCAGTCTACTCTGCTATTTAATCAATAACTGGGGGAGAGAAGAGATGGATTCATATATTTCCAAAGGGTATTTGCACATAAGGGAATGTGTAACAAACTCGACTGGAATTTGAAGTCTGCTCTCCAATTTCACATTCCAAGATGCTATCCATTACACCATCTGCACATCCTAAATATTATGTTTGAAGCAAAATATCGCAGAGCCAAATATCAAAGTACATGAAAAAAAAGTAACATGTTCAATCAACATAGATTTTTCTATTTAATTTGCCGCAAAACCTGCCTGTAAATATCGGCTCTCAATGTTCAACGCATCCCATGTATACTCTGCCATAATATATGACAAAATCATTGCAAACAACACAGGAAGTCACGCAAACAGTGTAACTTTGAGAGCTGATACTTCCAGGGTGGGTTTGAGCATACTGAATAACAAATAAAAGTGAAAAATTGGAGGTTACTAACTGTTGAATAGGACTGTTCCAAATCTGGTAAAATAAAGATTTCTTTGTCATCTGTTTCTATATAATCTGATAAGTCTGATGCAAGCCTGAAATGAAAATGCAAAGAGTCAGATCATAAAACAAGAGAAATTTGTTCTTTTTTTTTTTTCTCTTTAACAGTGTTTTTGTCAGCACTAGTAAATGCTATACTTTAAGTATTTTGATATTCTTGTGTAGTGCTAAAAATGCTCATATGAAAGCCAAAATGAACCAATCCTATCAAAGACAGGATAGTGTGTACTTTGAAAACTGAATTTGAAGAATTAAGAGCCAGAAACTAAGTTTAAAGATTCACGCAGAAAAAAAAAAAAAAAAAAAAAATAAAGAAACACACAAAGAAAGGCAGGTAAATACAAAGTAATAATTACCTATGGCTCATAAGATCCACAATGGTCTGTGGATTGGGATAAACTGGCAGGGCAAGTATTTGGATTAGCACCGGCACATCTCCAGGGTTCTCCACTATGAAGTCTGACATCTAGACGAGAAGAAAAATTAGGTTTAAGATGGAGACTTTTTTTTTTTTTTTAAATTATGGAAATATTCTTGATCAACATGTTCTCATAAATTACTTAGGAGTGGCTAATGTGATATACCTCTCTGCAATGAGGTTTTCTTATTATAGCAGTCAACTAGATTGCAATTCACAACAATTTGTAGAGTGATAAAGGCAGTGAAAGCAATTATCATCCTGGAGTGGCCAACAACATGTTTCATGGGTGATTTTAAGAGAAAACACAAAATTCTCTACTTTAAAGTCCTCTTTTCCCAAATAGGTAATCACATTAGAACCTGATTCTGTTAGTTATTTGAAACATTATTATTCACTTGTTTGCATCTTAATAACATTGATTTCTTCTTTGTTATTCTTTATAATGAAAGCATAGGCTCTATTCTGTGTTTTTTTTTTTTACTAACTTAAGGACACTATTTGTTAAGTGGTTGACAGGAAAGACATCTATTAATTATAGAAGTAATGTTAATTCTTTTTAACAAAACATGTCTATTTGTATGTTTGTTTTTCCATCATTCTTTTTAACAATATTGTAAGTTAAAAAAACAATTGAAATGTTAAATTTTAAATGGGCGACAATACATACAGACATATTTCCAATTTGTGTGAGAGGAAATTTGATCTTGCACTTTCTAATCAGAGCTGGCCAATGGAGATGTGCCTGTGCTGAGAACAAGAAACCACGCACTTGATTTGTATCCAGTTCAATTGTTACATTAGCTCTGGAAAGAAAAGAAAGAAAAAAAAAAAAAAAAGGTTGAATTTTCAGAATAGAGAAAGGTGAAGTCATTTTCATTTTATTGTCTAGAAAAAAAAAAAAAAAAAAAGTTAAAAAGAAACTAAAAATAACAAAATACCCCACCCCACAAAAAAAAAAAAAAAAAAAAAGGTCTAAATCAAAAATAAAGTCTGAAGGTAGGAGTTATTCAATGCTATTTCAATATAAAACATACAAAGCTGAATTCATAAGGATGCAACAAAAATTAAACAAGATAAAAAGCAGAAGTAGTAATAATAATAATAATAACTATTACCAAGAAGGATTCTATCATCAATTGTGAAAGATTGTTTTTGTAAGAACTGAATACCCAATATCTGGGACGAGGAGTCGTTATATTTACATGTGAACTATTGTTTACATCTTTGCTGTTATCACGTTTCAGGCATTGTGCCCTCCAGCCTTCATCAGTTGTAATGTTGAGGGAATTCAGTTTGGAATTCCTTGTAGGTCACCCAGATTGACATACACCTGATGAATGCCGGTGGGAATAACAGCTGAAACGTTAACAACAGCAAAGATGAGGACAATCATCTGCAGTTAAATAACTGAATAGGTTATTATAACCTATTTCAAAACGATTTTCTTTTTCTTTTTTTAATTATTCTGTCTCATTTACATAATAAATGTAGTGTTACACTTTGGGCCAGCAACTTTTAGAATTGATTTGTCTTGAGGCAGAAAAATAATGGTGTTGTCAAGAAATAACAAATGACATAAAAGAGTTTGAGGAATGGCTCTGATTCATTCATGTGCTTCAACAGTGAGACACGATGACAACTGCTGCTAGAGTTTGGTAATGGGGAAAGTCAAGAGTATTGAAGGGTGATCACTTTTGCAGCATTTGTCACAGCAGATTTGACTTTTAGACTTTCCTCTTTTATAAAGCTTGAAATCCTTCACCATGCTAACATGATTAGGAAAAGTCATTACTCATACCTCCTGCACCAAAATATTTTGGGTTAAGACTGTTTAAAAACAAGAAATAGATAAGAATGTAGGGGAATAAATTTTCTGCAATCACAGAATTGTGGACAAAATCATGGAATTGTTAATCTTAAACAGAATCTGGGTTTTTAATGTAATTTTCAATAAGAAATAAATTATTTGATTTTTTTTTTCAATTCTTTCAAAATTTTTAATGACTCGCCAATTTTGATAAACATTTTAATATAATAATGTAATGTAGTTATTTCCTTAAAATTTGTTTTTACAAATCTTTGTAGGTATCGTTTTCCTTATAAAACCCCAAAAAGAATTAACAACAAAAATGTTTACATAAAAAAAAGAAAAGTGAGTTGTCGATTTTTTAAGAATAAGTTGGCTAGTCTATTTTTAAATATTTTATAACTTTTCTAAGAAAGTGTGTTGCAAACAAGATGAAAGTCAGAAGGCCATGGCTTGGTTGTGGCCACCGAAATCCATTGCTAAAGTGGAAATGGAAAACGGACACTAGTTGATGCCAAAATTGGAGGGGAGAGAGTGAGAGAGGAAGATCAAACCAATAAGAAATTAATTTCCTTTAGGCTGCACACAATTTAAAAAAAGATTTTAAACAACTTGTAAGCTTGTTTTATAGGAAAAAGTAAATGCTATCATGTGCCTACCATACAATTTAAAAATAAAGAAAAAACAATTCTCCAAAAACACCATTCTAAGAAACGACTGGCTTGTGTCTAAGCTTACCATCATATAGTGATTCTCCCAGATTAATAATTGTATCATCTTCAGTGCTTCACCATTGTAAAAAAAAAAATTAAATTGAAGAAAAAATCCTTTAATAGCATTAACTTTCAATGATTTTTTTAATGTTTATATTTTGTAATCTAAACCAGTTGTATGAATAAACAACAAATTAAGTGAATTAACCTCAAAAGTTGGACCTGCTTCTCTAAAAAAAAAAAAAAAGGACACTAGTATGTAAAATTTGTGCTAAAGCCAGAGTAGAGCAATTTCCTGATGACTTATGCAGAATAAAATGTTATTTTGCAAATTCTGTCTCAATTGTGTTGACATATTTAGGGTTGACACAATCAAAGATCACGTCAAATCAAAAACTCATTTGACAAAAGTCTTCAAAAAAGTCAGCTCAACTGAAACAGAAAACAATCACAATTTTGTTGAAGAGAAAAGAGGTACAAAATGATTCATGTACCAAAATTGTTTGCTTGTCACTTTGCTGTTCTGAAAGCTAAGCTTGCTAATCAATCAGTCAGCATCATAACAGATGAAACAACTGTCATGAACACAGCATTTTGAATGTAATTGCAAGCATTCATGGGGAATCATTACTCATTGATGTTGTAACCTTGCAAGAATGCAATCATCAAAATCAGGCATGCATCCGAGCTGTAACTCATGTGGATATTGCATTTGAGGATATTATTGCCTTTGTAACAGATTCTGCTTACTTGCCTAATAAAGTTGTTTCATTATATGTTTTGTCATACAGACCAGCAGGTTCATCATGATTTGTTACAGCCAGGCTCCTTCACCCGTTGTACCCTTCAGCCCTTTTCAAATCTATTTGGTCTCATTAGAATTTTCATCTTCATTTTCTTTATTGATTTGTGCCAGATGTCTCTTGATTGATGTACAGACTAACACCAGCTTTCTTCCCAAAGTCTGGGTGTTTGCTTCCAATGTGAACAGGCTGAAATATTTATTTTGTTCCAACTTAATAGTTTGTATTACTACAGCCTAGCAGAAAGCACATTCCTTTTGCACTTTCACATAATGTAAAATTGTAATCAATATTGTTAAGAAACTTGGCAACAGCTTTTAGCATTTAATCGAGAGAAACAGTGAAAACACTCACGTGCTTTGATCCCCCCTGGCTACTCGCTCCCATTTTTGTTGAAGATGTGTATATAAATATTGGTCTGTGTCAGCAACTTCTCTGTCTAAGCCCAAACCTAGTAACCATTGGTGACCAGCTGGAAGGAGGAGGAGAAAAAAAGAAAAAAAAAAAAATTAATGCAAGTAAAACTTGAATAAAAAAGAAAAACATTTTGTTACAATTGTGAAAACCAAGTTTTGTAAAATACATCTATTGGATGCTTTAGTAAACATCATCAGTGATGTTTCTAGCCAAGGTTCATTAGGGGTTTCGGGTCTTTCAACATCATACTCCCTCTCCACAGTGACTCAGCCGATGACTATAAACAGAATATTTCACTTGAAAACGATAATGATTCTAGATAATCATCATTCAGATATTTTAGAATATAAATTTTTTAATATTTATAAAAATCAAGGAAATGTTTATTATAGAAACTCAAAATGGGTTTCTCTGTTAAAAGTCATTTGACAGTTGATTCAAATGCAAATTAAACAGGGATAAAGAGACTAAAAGGAAGAAGAGCTGAGTATTGAAATGACAAATGCTGACGAATCTACATGTTAGGAATAGAAAAACCATAATCACTGGACAAAAAATTTGGCACATTAACTTTGAAATATCTACATATACATTTAAAAACATGAGTGATTTCCAAACAGTAAAGGACAAATATTTACTCATCCAACAAGTTTATTACTATACAAATAAAAACTTTACTTCTTTTAAAAAAAAAAAGAAAGAAAAAAAAAAAAAGGTTGAGTTAATGATGACCTAAGACTTGAAAAAAAAAAAAAAAAAAACATGTCATGATTGTAGTGATGAGGAGGTGAGCATTTGTTTGTAGTGGTTCTTAGGAAGAAGCTGTCTGAATGGAACTTGATTTTTACCAATAGAATTGATGCAACAATAAGTGTGAGTGATATCACAAGGGAGTAACCTAAAAAAAAAAAAAAAAATATAATATATATATATATATATATATATATATATATATATATATATATATATATATATATATATATATATATAGGTGGGTCTTGATTATTCAATTATTTTGGATGAGATTAAGGGATTGATTGATTGATTGATTGATTTTAATGGTATTGTCAACCCATCTGGTGTTATTTTATCCAAAGAGGTCAATTGTGGGAGATGATCAAATTTTTTTTTTTTTTCTTTTTCTTGATTTTGACAGTAACTTGTCTGTAGTTGTTTGTTTCTAAATGGATTGGGAATTGCTTTGAGGAATAAGTTTCGAGTAAAGTTCAAGTTTACAGTTATATTTTTTGATAAAATTTATTTTTCAGGATGGACAAAATGTCATTTATTCTGACATTTTTGAATATATCTCTCATTTGTGTTGTAAAAGTGTCCTTGTCTGATAACAGCAAAATCATCACATTCTATTAGATTGTGTTTAACAGTTATAGGGTGTTTTTGAAATGCATTCTGGCTGATTTTCTCGTTTAAGTAAAAAAAAAAAAAAAAAAAAAGACTGATTTCCATTCTCCGATATTGGATTTTATTGAGAATAGGTTGTTATGTACATTGTTACTCTAATTTTGTTGTCATTTTCTATGGAAGAACATATTGATTTTAGTCTTCAGATTTGTATACAGGATTAGGAATATGTCCGGGGGGTGGGGGTTTACTGTTGATTTAGCTGCCAAGTCGGCTTTGTCATTCCCTCTTATTCCTATGTGGCTTGGCAGCCAACAGATTTTTTTTAGCTATACTTGGTGTTCAGCCAAGTTTAGTATTTTATTGATGTTAGCAATTTTTTATAGATAGTAAAATAGAGTGATTCTGAGAAGATCATGAAATTTTTGTTGTTGCACTCATATTAGGTGCCAGGTCTATTGCATAGACTTTCTGCACTAAAAAAAAAAAAAAGAAGAAAAAAAGAGGAGATTTCTTTTGGAGACCTCCCGTGACAATTTTTTTGTTTAGCACAACTGCAAGCTTTATCACAATTTTTGGATCTATCAGTTAAAAAAAAAAAAAAAAAAAAAAAAAAAAAAATAGGAGTGATTGGGATAATGCTTCATGAAGTTGGGGGGGAAGTTATTAGATAAGATAGTATCATGTAAATTGCTGAGAGGGGATTTGAGATTCTTTGAAGGTGGGTTTTATATGGAGACCAAAAGATTTTATTGCTTTTTCTTTTTGTTCAAATAGCTGGGTATATTTTGGATTAATGGTGAAATCATAAGCTGGATTGGATGGGTAGGATTTAAGTTTTACATAGAATTATAGGGATGCTTCATGAGACCCTGCATGTAAGCTTTACACTGGAGAATTTTTGAAGACTCCTAAAACCAGTCTTAAGCCTTCATTTTGTATAGGGTTTAGCTCTTTGAGGTAAGACTTCTTGGCTGATTTGTAAACAAAGCTATCATAGTCTAGTCGTGAGCAGATTAGTGACCAATATAATTTTAGTAGGGGTTTGCCAGTCAGCTTCCCATTCTGTGTGGGCCACTGCTTGTTAGAGCTGTAGTACTTTGCTGCATTTTGATCTCAGGTATTTAATGTGAAGGGATGAAAGTTTTCTACCAAATATAAGTCCAAGGAATTTACATTCGCCAACGACAGGTATTTTAGTTCCTTCTAGTTTAATGACCCAGTCATTGTGCATTTTCCTCAATGGGCAGAAATGCATATACTGGGTTTTTGGATTGGAGAATTTAAACAATTCTTTATTCCCTATTTATTAATCTTATTTACATTCACTTATAGTTGATATTCTATTATGTGGATGTCTTTGGATCTGTAGCATGTCAAGAGATTGTCAACATACAAGACACTGTCTATTCCAGAATTTATGCATTTAAAGATTTTTAAAAAGGGTTACTGCGAGGATGCTTCTTTGTGGGATCCCTTCCTTTTGGTTAAGGAGGTCAGAGAGGGTGGATCCAACATGAACCTTGAAGTTGCAGTCTGAAAGAAAGTTGCTTAGGAAGCCTAGTAATCTTGCTCTTAGGCCCAGATTGTGTAGGTCCCTCATTGAATCATACGCTTTTTCTAAGTCAAAAAAAGATTGCTGTCAAGCACTACTTATTTTTTATAAAAAGCTTCCCTTATGAAGTTTTCTAGATGAACCAAATGGGCTATAGTCTCTCTTTTCAGACAGAATCCAAATTGAAGGTCGGTGATTAGTCCATTTGACTCTAGGTATCATATAAGCCTGTTGCTGATCATACGTTCCATAGTTTTGCATAGACCAATTGTCAGGGGAATGAGTCAGTAGTTATCTGGATTTGTACCATCCTTTTTGGTTTTTAGAGATGGTCACAACTGTTGTTTGTCTCCATGTACCTGGAAATTTATTGCTTGTCCATATATTATTGTAAACCTCCAGAAGATACATCATAGATTCTCTAGTCAATTGCTTTAAGAATTCGTAATGTATTTTGTCCAGACTGATGCATGCACTGTGTGTGTGTGTTTTTTTTTTTTGTTTTCTTTAATGGAGTCCATCAATTCTGGTAAGGTGAACAGTTTGTTATATAATTCTGAGTTAATGAATTTAAATTGTAGTTTGACTTTTTCAGCATTTCATTTCATTGAATTGTTGGTTATTCTGGCTAGATGAATATTTTGAGAAGGTTTCAGCCAATAGATTTGCAATATCTTTTTAGGCAGTTATTTATGTTATGATTTATGGAGAGGTGTTTTAGGGAAGTTGATTATTGTTTCCCCAGAGATTTTGCAAATCATGTCCCAGATTGTTTTTTTAGTAGAGGGGTTGAGTTTACTAACATAATTATGTCAGGGGTTTCTCTTGGATTTCTTAATTATTTTGCATACTTTTGCTCTGTGGTTCTTGAATGAGATTAGGTTGGCAGTTATAACAGAAGCTTTAAATTAGTGCAGGGCTGCTTGTCATAAACGGATAGCCTTTTTGCATTCTTCATCAAACCATGGTCTGTTCGGTTTATACAAGGCAGAGTTCTTTGGGATGCACTTCTTGGCAATATCAATCAATTTGTTTGTAAAATCATTGGCAGTGCTATTGGTATTGTGCTTTTTTTATCAAGTGTTGGAGACAGTGTTTGGAATTTTTCCCAGTTTCCTTTGTTTAGCCTCCATTGGGGTAGATTTTCTTCATCAAGACGCAGGCCCTCAATCATAATTGGGAAATGGTCACTGCCACTTGAATCATCATGTATTTTCCAGGAAGACTTGAGGATCACAGAGAATTAAATCAAATGCCAAGTAGGTGCCTAAAGATGAATTTCTTATCATAGAGGCATAGGTTGTTATTGTTGATGATCCTTTCAAGTATTCTGCCATTTTTTTTTTTTTTTTTTTTTTTTACATCCCCATATAATATTGTAGCTGCTGTTGAAATATCTCTTCTATTAAGTTGTTAACATCATTTTTGTTAACAGAATCATGTGGTGGGATGCATAGGGAACAAATATCTATAGTCCTGTGTAGGGTTTGCTTTGGTAGCTATTGCATGGAGGTTGATGTTCAGATTAAATTTGTTTTTGGGGTATACCATTCCTAATTAAGATTGAAACACCCCCAGAGGCCTTGTGTCCAGTGTTATGTATGTGGTTATAGTTTTTAAAATTTTTGATATTTATCTTTTCATTTTCTTTAAAAACTGTTTCTTGCAGGCAGATTATAGCCAGATGAATTTCTGTTAGTAACAAAAGTAAATTGTTGAGAGTTTACTTCGATTCCATGACAGTTCCATTGTATTATGTTTTAACCTATGTTTAGATTTAGGTCTTGTGTTTTTTAATGTTTTCTGTGGTTTGTGCTTAGGGAGTTGGGGATTTTCTTCCATTTTTTCCAATTTGTCATAAGTTTCCAGAATTTCCTTGAAAGTTCTAATTTCTTGTGTTTTGTGTCTAGAGTGGGATTGTTGATGAGAAATATCTTGACGTTTTTGTTTGGGTAGTTCTCATTTACTGGGGGGGTCTCTTTTGGTGAGGTTTCCATGGAGAGAGGTGGTTTTCTTGGGGATCCTGAAAGTCTCTGTTTGGTAGATCCTTGTGTGCCTTGAGAGTTTTCCTGATTGGAAAGATGATGATGATGACATTTTCTCTTTTTGAGCGGGTTTTACTGTAGATGCTGAATTTTGGGGGAAGGTTTGTGTGGTTTGGGATATGGAAGGCTATAACTTCTTTAGAAGGGTCGGAAGGTTTCAGATTTAATAAACTTTCTATGAGGAGATTGCACTTCTGGAATTCTGGGGCAGAAGGGTTTTGCATAGTTTGTGTTACACTTGAGTAGGATCGAACCGAGAAAATAATCTCTACAATTTTTGACCTCTGGAAAAAGGACATCTTGAGTGTATTTTCTTTTTCTCTTTTCCACACTTCACAGTCTTAAGTCAGCAGAGTGATCTCCATTACAGTTTGCACATTTTAATTGTTTACATGTGGATTCTGGGTGGTCAGAACCATCCTTTCCCCCCCACCTTTTTTTTTGCATATTGTCTTTTTTGTGTACCAGCTTTTGTGATGTCCAAACTTTTGGCAGTTGCAGTATTGGAGATATATATATATATATATATATATATATATATATATATATATATATATATCAACCTTCACTATCATGTAGCCAAATATTCAGATTAGGTAGAGGTTTGGGGGGTAATGAAAATGTGAATGTAAATAGTGTTGTCAAATAACTAGTTGTTTTTTCTTATTGACATTCTCTTTAGATCTGATATTTTATTTTTTTAAGTTCATTTTTATTTCTTCACTTGTACAGCCAGATACTTCAGGACATCTCACCATGCCTCTGGATGCGTTGAGGAACCTGTGCAGATATGCCTAGATTTTCATATTGTGGAAGGTGATCATTTTTAATAAAGGTTCAACATATTGCTTTTTTGTTACTTCCATAATTAGAGAGTTTTGTTGCGGGTTGTTTTTTTCGGATTTAGGTGCCATATTTGCCGAGATATCTCTGTATAGCAAAAAAGGGAAAGCTTTGTAATAAGTTTTTCCTCTGTTGATTCAAGGACTATGAAGCTAGGAAAAGAAGTCACTCCTATGTTACTGTCTAGCTGGGATCTCTTGGTTAATTTGTGTGGGGTCATAAAAAGGTTTTTAAAATGTTCATTAACTGTGATTCCCACCCACCACAGAGTCCAACAAGGGGAAGGGACCAAGGGGTAAAAAACTCATTCACCTTAGTCAAACAGGGCTACACAGTATACTCACACCTAGAGAGAATTTTGGGTGCTTGTAAGTCATGAGTTTCTACATCCAATTATGTAGTCACTCAGAGGACTGTCCAGTTTTGCCAAAGTCCTTTGCCTCTTGATATGATTGACCCTACAGCCGCCACCTTCTAGGTCAGATATTAGATGAAATTGAATGCAGCTTATCTCTTGGATTAGGAAGAAAGTGTCCTAGTATGAGTATTTGAACTGACTGAGAGCTTAATGTGATCAGCTGGTTGATTGGATTAGGCCTCTTCAACCACCCATTGAGCTCAAGTAAGAGCCAAAGTGATGTGCTGGAGTTTAGGAGTATATGTATAGCCCATCTCCTAAAACCTTCAATTACAAGGATCCCATCCTCATGCATCACAGGTTGTTACCCAAGGCAAAACATGTATTTTAAAGCACTGCCAACAGGGTGATGAGATTAAGGAAGACACGATTAAACAGCTGATGGTACAATATTGAAAAGAGACCCTGGAGAGTGTTTTGAAGTGTGGAATTGATGTTACAATAAGTGTGAGTGAGATTACAAGAGAGTACTCTAAGGAGTCCATGATACCAAGATAGTCACTTAATCAGGATGTAGAAAGCAATTTTTCTAGTTTTAATGTATATTCATAGCTAAGAACTTTATAGCTAGATCTGGTTGGTTATTCACAACTTTAAACGATGACTAATTAAATATAAAGTGACACCCATGATATTCAAAGCCATGTTTATTTTGTTGAGCATGACCGGGATTAATCTCTGAGAAATCAAGATGGGTCCTGTCTGACGGAGAAGCATTTGAGACAAGGTTTTACATGGCAGGATGCTTTTCTGGGGGGGTCCATCTCAGGCACTCACAGTAGTCCAAGTACCCCAAATTTTTATATTGAGATACTATGTTGCCATTTAAGACTTAAGACCTCATTCCAGCCATATTAAAATTTAAATTAAAAACATTATTTTTAGTGGATATCCATACTTGAGTAGAACACTCCATTTATTATTTTTAAACAGTATATTTATTTTCGTCAACCGGCCTGAATATTCAAGAATTCTTATTAAAGAAACAGATGTGCTCTATGGCAGGATTCAAACTGAAGTCCCATTTAGCAGGAGAAATTGTTAGACATGACATGCTTTAAACTGACTTGGCCATGAAGGACTTCAAGCAAGACCGAATAGTGCCTTATACACATAAATCATTCTCATCCCAGATTCTCAAGAGTTCATCTCTGGTCAGTTTTGCATCCAAACACAAAGCAATCTCATTCATTGGTTGAGTGCTTTCAAAGAAAAGGCATTTGACAGCTGCTGCTGCTATAATGCTAGGTTCTTTACAATGAATAGAGCACTCTGGCAGCTGATAATGCTTATATCACGTATATAATGTGTTAAAAATTCCCTTTCTCCTCAGCGTGTGCCAATAGCCTAGGGGTAAGAGTCTGACTGATGTCAAATCGGTCAAGATCCAATCCCAGGTTGAAGCAATTGCATGTCTACCCACACTGAAGAGCTGTGATACATCTAAACAGTCTGTGGATGACTAATTATTTATTCGAAAATTATAACAAATATGTCATAAAATCACAAATAATATAATTTTCGAATAAATAATTATATTTGCTCTACTCTGTATTGAGTACTCTTTTAAGAATAGTATTTGTTGGTTATTGTAATTTATTCCATATACACAAATCCTATACTTGGAGATTATATATAAAGATTATTTAACTTTTAAATATCAATTTTACCACAACTTCAAAGTTTCCTGGTAAGATTTCCATTCTTGAGGGAATTCGGTTTTAAATGATATTGCCAATATATGTGTGTGTATGTATGTTTTACAGCCATTGGTTTTTATAAGAGACTCATCAGCTCCTTGACAGGTATTGTTTTTCATCCTGTGGGGTGAGATGCCAGCCACCTCACTAGCAGAAAAGCTTGTAGAGAAGCTGGTTCAGAGGTCAACCATCCATCCGTGTGTAGCAGGTTGTATTAGGTTACAGATTACCAATAGTATATATAAAATAAGGAAATATATCAAGTTCACTTATTCACTGTAGGTTTTTGTTTTTTTAATCGATATTCTTTGTCTGCATGTTTTAGTGCATATGTTTGTGCAAAGCTTTGATATCTACACACAAAACCAATGTCCTGTTACCTACCTTGTGTGTATGTTGGTAATCCTACATAACAATCTTCTTGACATCCTCTTTTTGCATCAAAATATATTCTACCAATCTGAAACAAAACAGAATATTAAGGTTGACAATAAGAAAAATATCTCCATTTAGAGTAAATACATTTATAGTGAAGTACAGAGAATATAACAAACCAATTGTAAAATTAAGTTTCAGTGGATTAAACAGAAAAATATGACTGGGATTCAAATAAATCTAACTACTGCCAAATTTAAAAATTTAAGGTAATTGAGAAAAAAAAAAAATCTACTTGAATTGAGGAAGCAGTTGAATTCATTACAATAACCTTGGGAAAGGTATGAATCCATCTTCCCCTGCTCTCATAGCAGGATAGACTGGGTCCTATAGCCCCATTTGGCAACTGGTCTAAGAGAAGGATAACTCTAAATTGAAACAAACCAAGAGAGGGTTGCCCTTCATCAGGCTATCTTGCCCAGGAAAACTCCACTACTATTGTGGCTGCAGTACATGTGGTGCTCCTATGACCCTAATGGGCTATGGAACTTGTGATCATGCTGAATCATTTCACCTTGGTAATGCCACTAGGACACAAGGGGTTACTGGGTGTGAAAGAGAACGAGAAGACTTTAGTCAGGTGAAAGGACAATAAAAGAACAGGAATCAGGAAGACAAAAGATGGGAATTGATGTTGCCTTTAAATTTTTTTATGATTGGTGATGGCAGGAAAGTAAGAAATTGGAAGAGACAAAAACTGAGAAAAAAATATTAGAATACAAGAGATGGTTGCATCTAGGTTGTTCAACAGTAAAAACGGTGAGACCTAATTGCCAATCTAGTAGCATGATTAAAATTCATGTAGTCAAAGCACGAAGGAGAAATAAGCTCATCAGAAGAGTTGCCATGAAAATATTTGTAGAAAAGATAGAGCAAGGACCATGTCAAGTCAGTGTGAAAGTAATTGAAGTCAAGATGCCAGGTCAAGATTGATTATATTACACATACTTCTTTGGATTTAGTCAAGAATCTCAAGGTATATAGTCAGAGTACCAGACCAGATATGGCAGCAGTATACAATGCACTGACGAATGGTTGATTTATTTGATTTTTTGTCTGGGTTTTTGGATATAAGTCCAAAACGGTGTGAATTCAACAGATGGACGCAAGAATTCTGAAGAGTCAATAAGCCTCCTACACTCAGGTTAGTGACCAGCCAAGACCACCTGCACAGGGACAATGAACTAACATGTGACATGCGTTCATATGCTGTCATTCCTCCCACTGTTTATTAGAATCCAAGCTGCCACAGCTCTCTCCTAATAAAACAAATAAGAAAAAGAAATGGTCCTTTTCATTGATACCATTTTATGTAGTAGTGTGGGGAACCAGAGACAATATAGAATTCTGTTCTTTTTCTACTCTCTAATCATCTTTTCTCATCTTTCACTCTCAACAGGAACCATTATTGCTTTGCTTAAGGGGAATTGATTTGATTAAAAAAAAAAAAAAAAAAAAAAAAGGATTCTCATCAAAAGTGTGATGAAACAAAAAGTTCAGCATGAAAATGGGTTGTATTAGTGACTAACTTAAAAGCTGCTTTATAGGGCGTCATTTAACTAATTCCTGTGGAGTGCTTGATTGGGCCTTCATCACAATAGGTAGGGCGGAGTAGATGCAAAAGGCAACAAAATACAGAATAACTCAAAATTGATCACATTTAAGTATTGCATTGATATTTAAGCTTACCTTTTAAATGTTCAACAATAATTCTTCTGCCACCACTTAATTTAAAGAAAATTTGATGTATATAGGTCCTTACTTTCTGTACAAACAAGTATTTTTATTACATGGGTGACTTTCGCTGGATTTTGTAATTAATTTCAATTATCCACAAATTTATCTCCAAGTTATAAAAATTGTTATTGTGCAAAAAATGTCAAAAAAAAAAAAAAAAAAAAAAAAAAAAAAACAACAAACAAACAAACATTCACAGTAATGAAAACTTGGGAATCCAAACTTTCAGGATTGCAAGTCCAGAATGTTCTTAACTTGCTCACAGAATTGACCTGATACTAAAATGATATGTTGGACTACTGCCTCTAGGGGCAAAATTGAAAGAGTGTGACACAGTGACACTCATTTATTATATACATTAGAAAGAAACTATCATCTAACCACTGCTATTGATGAAAAACAATATACTAAGCTTTAGTTATTGAAGAATTGTTATTGAATAGAATATGACAGCAAAAATGGAGAACTCACTCTGTTAAATTTTTGTGGTTCCAATAACACTTGTCCATCTGAGGGTGGCCAGTAATAGAATCGGATGTCTGCAGGTCGAAACATCACTTGTGTAACTTTCATGTAATCTTGAAATGTGCTGTGGATCTGTAAAATCTTGTATGGAATTTTACCCTGGAAAAAAAAGATTAAAAAAAATTAAGGTTCTTAAATAAAAATTGTTTAAACACTGGCATTAAACATAAGCAAAACTGTACTTACGAGATATTTAGGGTGTCAGAATAATGCCAACACCTGAAGCATTCAACCTCAAACAAGAAGCTTACTTACTGGATACACTTTATCAAAAATAAGTTTTTCCGGAATGGCATTTAAACTTCCTTCTGCAGTCCTCAATGACACTGGGATATAAAGGTCCTAAAAAGAGAAAAAAAAAAATTTTTTAAATATTTTTTTTTTTTGAAATTGCTCATAAAATGTAAAAATTAATAAGTCTTAACTTGATAAAATGCATTATCAGACAATTTGGAAAGTTTGACATGTTTCACTGATCAAACATCTGAAAAATGAATTTTATTTCAACAAAATCAACAAGACAGAATGGGATTCATGTTAATCATATGAATGACGTAATTTTTTCCTTTTTTTTTTAATGCTTAAATTCTACTTTTTAACAGAGTTGAAATTAACATTTTATTTTTTTTTTGTTTTTAATTGGTTTCACTCAATGCAACGCAGAAAAGCCACTAAGACAAAGGGTTACTGGGTGTGGAAGAATTAGAAACAGAAACATTAATAATGAGCAGGAAGAGAAGAGAGTAATCAGGACAATAGATAGCTATTGACATTATATTTAAATTTTTGCAGATTAAAGTTGGCTGGAAAGCGTGGAGCCAACAGGAACTTCCACAAGTGAGAAGTGCAAGGAAAGAAACTGTTAGCATAGAACTTATGGTTACATCTAACCAGCTCAACTGTAAATTAATGAGATCTTGATGCCAGTCTAATACTGAACTTAAATTCAAAAAGTCTAAGTACCATAGAGAAGAGTTCATCCAAACAAGTACCATGAAAGTATTTATAGAAAAGGCACAGGGAGACAACTTTACGGCATTGGGAAAGTGACTGAAGCAGAGTTGTCAGATCAGGACCAATAATATTGCTGATTCTTTGGATTTTATCAAGCAGCTCAAGGTAAGTAGCAGAGGCACTGGACCATATGTGACAGCAATATTCTAAGCATGGACAAATGGTAGTAAGATAGATTCTGGAGAGAACCAACTTTCTTAACAGTTGACCTAGTAATGGATTCAATATAGTCTTTCCACACCAGTTTGGTGAGAACATAAGACAGACTAAGCAAGTTTGGTTATATATTAGCCACAGGCAATTCGCAAAGGAATCTAATTGAAAAAAAAACAAATCAGTTAAAAGTTTTAAAAAACATTTAGTGTTTATATGACAATGTAGATATAGTTAAAAAAAAAAAATCCTTTTTTTCTTATGCTGTCTGATCAACAAATTTGTCCAAATTGTTTTTTATATTTAGCATTCCATCAGAGGTTCTCATCCAAATTTAAACTAATGGATTATCAGTTTTACTTTCTGCATTTTAATATATAGACTGGAAACTGCTTTTAAATTAATCTTAATTATATTTTTATTCTTAATAAACTTCTATAAATCCATTTCCCACTTCCATAATATACCTTCCCTGTATCTTTTCTATAAATATTTTCATGGCAAGTGTTTTCATGAGCTTTTCTCTTTTCTAGTCTAGGTCTCATCATTTTACAATCAAAATTGCTAGTTGGAACCATAAGTTTTATGCTAATTGTTTTTTATTCTTGCACTCCTCAGTGATGGAACTCCCTGCCAATTACAATCTTCAAAAATTTAAATGCAATGTCAATTGTTATCATTTGGAATCCTGGTTGTTTTGTTTACTTTGTTTCTTTCACTTAGTAACCTCTTGTCTTAGTGGCTTTATTGCTTTGTTTGGGATATTTATAAATGTGGCCATTCCACAGTAAAACAAATTATTTTCAGGAGGAACATGGAACCATTATTGCAGCTAGGTTTTGTTTCTGCTTTACGGCCATTTAACAACTATAGGTTTACTTAAGGTCAGATAAAGGTTTTGAATCCTGGTTGTTTTGGGTATAGCTTGAGATTATATGTGCATCAGTGATAGTTTTAGTCACTAGTCAGGTGAGAAAAGGAAAAAAGAGAGAGACAGAGGCAGAGCGAGCGAGGCGGAGAGAGACACAGACAGGCAGGCAGAGTGAGACACAGACAAAGAGAGTGAGACATGAATATATAACAAGACAATCACCAAAATCATGGAAATGGATTTCTTACTTGAAATTGTGTAACTATAAGAACTTCTCCTGAGAACACACCTTCATATGGGGCAGCAGTGACATTAACACTGAACACAGCAAAGTGATAAGGTTTTAATATCAACTGAAACGAAAGAAGTTATTCTTCAGATTTCATTCAGGTTAAAATATTTTTTAAAAAATTTAGAAATAGATTTAAAGGCTATCCAAAACTAAGTATAAAAAATGAGAGATAAAAAAGAAAAAAAAGAAAAGGAAACTAATTTTGATGGCACAATCCCAACACCAAGTCTCACATGAGAATCAGTAGGTTTCAGAAGAGAAACAGGTTCAAGGATTCTTTATTCCCAAGTCTGCATTACTTATTAATGAACATAGAATGCAAAGCTCTTAGAGTGGCAATAAAAAACAACAAAGATGAAACACATTTAACAAAGAAAAAGATTAACAACTGACAATATTTCATTGATGAAATCCAAATATTACACTAGATGGATGTTCTAAAACAAATGACAAAATAACTCTGCAAATTTTAAACCCTGGTCTTAATATATATTTATTTTTCATAAAAAAAAAAAAAAAAAAAAAAATTGTCAGTTTAGTAAGAGAAAATCTTTTTTGTAATGTAACATGAAAATAATCATGAAATTAGACAAATACACACCATAAACTGAAATCAGGATATTGTGACAAGGAAAAAATGTTCAAATCTATTTAGAATAAATATTTTTTAGTCGTAATGCAAACATTCTTCCTTTACAAAAAAGCAAAACCTTAAAAATATGCAAAAAAAAAAAAAAAAAAAATAAAAAAAATAGACAGACCATATAACAGACACACAGACATTAAAAAGTTCTTGGCCCAAAAGGGGCTTCAAAGTAATGTGATATTTAGTCAGATTTTTTTAAAGTTGGTCAGGCTAAGAACTTTTCAGCATTTGTATGCAATATAAATGATATAAATAATGTGGATATAGAAATCAACACTGTCACTTTCATGCCTTAAGCGACCAGATGTGTTATTGCAAATGGGGTATAATTTTCTAAAATGTAGACAGCTTTTTAATTGCCAAATACTGCCAGTACATTATGAACATGTTCACAGTTGATGTTAAGGGTTGAGTTTTGTGTTAACTATGCTTACTCTTATGGTCCTAGCAAGGATTGAACTCACCATTCTTGGATAACAAATTTCTGATAATATTAGACTCCCACTTCTCAGCTTAAGTGATGTGTTTTAAGCAGTGGCAGTAGCAGGCTTGTCTCCCCTTCCTGCCAAAGTAGATTTAACCTTTGGCACTATTTAAATTTATTGAATTTCTCCTCAGTGAACATTTTTCTATTGTCTGGTGAAGTGCTGTCACTCAGTTTATTGAGCAAGATCCTGCTTTAACAATGCTTTTTTTTTGTTTTTGTTTTGTTTTTATAATACGGGCTTCTGTTATTTTAGATTTCTTTTTACATTTAGGAGGCATATGTTATATATTTTTGACAAGTATGTTGCATATTAAAGTTGGTATAGTTTAAATTGATTTAAATTGTCCATCATTATAAAAAAAAAATTCTTAACATCAACTAGTCTCAGAAAATTAGACACCACTTACAAAAACAAAATCCTTGAAAACAGATTAGCTAAAAGTGCTCACTTGTTAGTGATTTTTAATGAAGCATATCTCAGTGTCTACTTCAGCACTATTTCAGACCAACAAGCATTCTTGACTTGCAATAGTTTGTGACTCTGAATAACTAATTCCAGTCTGAACAGCCAAAAATAAAAACAGAATGGTTTAATTCACTGTTTTAACATCATCATAACTTCAAATGTTGACTCCATGAAATTTACTAATCATAATTATGCTTCATGAACAAAAGTTGTTGAGACTTGTTTGGGCAAATTCAATTCAGCCCAGTGAAACTAAAACAACAAGCTTTCATTCATTATTCTAATAAAATGAATAGCACTAACAAAATGAATAGCACTAATAAATTCATGTCCAAACTATTAAGAATAGTCTTTAAAATTTTAATAGATTTAATTTACTATTTTTCAAGGTATACAGTTCTGTTACAACTTTATTAAAATATTGACTTAAATAAATTTTGCCCCAAGTGTTGAATTCCGTGTCCACTTATATAACATAAAATGTAAAATAACACATTGAGTTCTGCTGTTAATAAAATAGTACTAATGTAATATACAATCTATCCTGTAAATGCCTAATGTACGACGGAAAATATTGTATACCCAACTAGGATACTTTCTGATAACACTGACAAATTTCATATTAGGTCCAATGAAAATCCCAGGAAATTGTTTTTATCATCCTCAAATGACTTTAGGTAATGTGAGATATATGAATAGCATGGTTTTTTTCCAAACATTTCTGGCAATTAAGGAATGGTAGTAATACACCAATAATTACATGGGATATTGTAGCTAAAGCCAAATCTTACAATGGTAAAAGGTGATATATGTAATTTATGCTTTGTAAAAAAATTAGCTTTCATAAAACACTTAAAAAATCATTATTAATTAAACAAGAGAAATGAATTGATGGTTTCATGTAGGCATAAAAATAAATACCTTTAAGAAATACATTAATCCAGATTAATTTCTACTGTAGATTATAACCTTTCCTTTTTTTTTTTTTTATTTGCTTCTGTTTACTTATCTTAATTTGAGCATAGATAATTTTTTTTCTTTAGTTATAGATATGTTTATTTTGATACAATTAAAAAAAACAAAAAAACCTATTAATCCCTGTTTATTTTAAATGCAAAATATAAATCCAATATCTGTCCATATCTTCGAGATGAGGTATTATGATTATTTTCATTATTCCGACTTATCCTCATCTTCATTGCCATATTCACAAGGTTTCGGCAGTTGTATACTCCAGCCTTCTTCAAGTGATTGGAATTTCGAACCAAACCCTTTATTTCATCCCCAAAACATTGTGAATATGGCAATGAACATGAGGATAAGAGTCCAAATAATGTAAATATAAATCCAGTCTATTTTAAATTAACCCCCCCCCCAAAAAAAAAAAAAACACCATAATCCACATATAATTATGGACTGTGCTGACATTGCATTATTAACCAGACATCTTTTTATTCAAATTTAAATTATGTAACGGTCAGTCTCTTTTCAGCACCTGAGGATTGCATTGTGTGTGAAACTCCAAGTTGTGCTATTGGTGAGGGAAAAAAAATATGTATCTATCAATATAGATACATGGTGGGAAAAGTCAAATGCTGGCCAACAGAGCGTGCTGGCTTGTGTGACATCAGGTTTTTCTACTGCTAGGTTGTGTGTTACCTATGGGACTAATTTGGTGTTTCCTTCATTTGTCATCGTCCTATTTTCAAAGTAGTTCTATCATATATAAATTCAAATTTGAGGACACATGGCACAGTGGATAAAGGCATTGGTTAGATCCTTGAGGACACATGGCACAGTGGATAAAGGCATTGGTTAGATCCAGTGACAGGACCCAAAGAGTGTGAGTTCAATACCCAGTTAAGGCAGTGGAGAACTTTCAGAGGGAAATTAGCAGGAGATAACTGACATCCATCAAACATGGCACGTGGAACTAGAACAGTCTACCCCAGTGAGCAAAATAAAGGGTTCAGTTTGAAATTCCAACCACCTGAAGAAGGCTGGAGTGTACACCGGCCGAAACGTTGTGATAAATATGGCAACAAAGATGAGGACAATAGTCCGAATAATGTAAATAATACCTCATCTCAGAAATATAGACAAATAAAAACTGGTACAAAAAAACTCTTTGCCTTATGTCAATTAGCAATAATTTATTTAATGCAATGTAAAATAAGAGAGAGAAAGAAAAAGAAAGCTTACCGGATCTGTGTCAATGTCTGACATATTGTGTACTTTTGTCAATGTTGTCCCATTGCCTTTTTCTATGCCAAGCAACTGCAATATACTATGGTTCATACTGCAGCTGAATTCACCTATTACAATCTGAGGAAGGAATAAAGAAAAAGTAAAGAATTTACTGATAAGGGTAAACTTCATCAATCTGGTTAAGCAAAAGATACATAACAGGTGCTATTGCCAATTGACCATCAATTTTTTTTAAAGATCAATTTGTAGATATACAGACACTGAATTCTGGGACATTATGTTAATTACATCTGTTGTTTAAATGCTTAGAGTTCATTTTTCTCTTGAAAACTTACGTTAAATTATATCAACTTAAATATCAATTCTCCAACTCCCAATAGAATCATTATTTTTTATGCATTCATAAATTATTCATATATATCTTAGTTTCAAATAAATGTGCTGGGATTATAAGTGGCAATAAACAACACAAAAACCAAGTCCAGTTGTCCCTAATATCTCTTGGAATAAGAATTAATTGTAAATACTTACAACCTTATTCTAACCACCTCTTTTATTAAATAATCAAATAAAAGTCTTATCCTAAAATGTTCACAACCTAATTAAGGGGCAGGAGGAGATTTCTTGAATATTTAATAAAAGGGGTGGTTTTCCAACCAAGAATTTTTTTTTTTTTTTAATTAGAAAAGGTCTTTGAAACTCAGAAATCAAGCTGGTTAAAAATTGTGAAAAAAAAAACAAAAAAAAAACACACATTTAACAGCTTAATATCTTTTTGGTAAATATTTATAATCAACTCCTTTTTATTTGAGGAGTTTTTTTTTTTTTTTTTTGGATAACTGAACTTTGTGTTGTGTTTTTTTTTCCACTATTTTTTACTCAATACAATGCCCAAGAGCCACTCAAGGTAGCGACCTACTAAATGTGTTTGTTGCCCAAGAATCAAAGCAGCAGAATTTCTTGAGTCTGAAACATGCCCAATGCTGGATTTAGGACAAATGAGTCCCTGTGCTAGTTATGAGGATGTAAGGGCAACATGCCTACACAGGCTTGGAAAGAAGATGCTCTAGGGCCAACAGGGCTCTGTGCTTAAGAATCCTCAACTCCACTGATCATGCCTGAGCAGGGGGCTCAAGCACGGAGACAAGCTCACTCATTTGGGAGGACTAAAGCACCCATTAGGAGGAAGGGGAGAAGGGGGATCACAAAGCCTGTTCAAGGATTAGCTGACCTACATTTCAGCCAAACCATTCTCCAGGTACATAAATCCATAAACAAAGGAAAATGTCACTTCCATAGAATTAGCAGATAGCTCTTTTCACTTTATAATACGAGCCACATAAATAATATTAATCACAACCAATTGGATAACAAATTGAAAATATATATATATTTTTTTTTTAAATGGCATACTCCTTCAGGACACAGGCAATCCTGACACTCCATAAATTCCTTTTCTCGATTATCTGTGAATTGACAGGACTTCTTTGGAAATATAGTGGAATAGTTTCCCCATTTCCTTCTCCAGTTTTGAATTCACAGTTGTTTTCCTAGAGTGGCTACTACTTCAAGGCTAGAGAGTCTAGTTTACCCCATTATTTGACCAATAAGTATTGATGGAGTCATGTTTTTATCCCCAAAAGCATTAGTGTGATAGTGAATACAACAAATTAGGCTGTAACTTGAACAGCTTGTCAATTCCCCTTTCTGTGCTGATAATGAAACTATAACATAGCAATAACAAAAGAGAAGCGCTTCAATTGTTTGAGTAACTCTTTGAAATTATGAGTTAAAATTATAAAAACTCCTTTTAGACAGGTTATCCCAATCTGATCCATTTAGAGTTTGGATAAACCTGGCCAAATTTCTGAATATTAATTTGCAAACAATGCAGATAATTTAAAATTTAGCTAGAACTTAACTGCAAATACTAGTCATTAAAAAAATATGAAATATGGTTGTCATGCGAAATGGAATGATAGTCGAATGGTACATGAAAGAGGACTTACATTTACTGGGTTGTTATTCTGTATGGTGAATGTGATACTACGCTGCTCTCTGACACCCATCGTGCCAAAGTCTAGTTGGCCTTTGAACTTTTCAGGCCTATGGTGAATGACCTATAGATGAAGAGAGAAGAGAAAAAATTCAATATTTGATAAAATTTATTGTTTGACAAAAGAGTTTTAAACTTTTTATGTATCATTTTATTTAAAACTCATCAAGTTTTGGTTAGAAAAATATGGTGGTCATTATAAGAATAAGCGTTTTATTTCAATTACTATTAAGTCTGATGAGTTCTTACTGTACTTTTATTATACTGGTGTGTCTTTTTTTTTTTTTCTTTTTTTTTTCAGTAAGGTCACCTTTTCTAAGGACCAGGGGACACTCGAGATAGAAAGTTGCATTAAGAGAGTTTATGTAAATAGGGAGAAGATAACAGTTTACCGTGTTTAGTGATCAGGGAAATATTCTCTTGAGAGTTGGTTCCACAGGGCAGCAGTTTTTGCTGAAAGAAGCTGTTCAAGTGGAATTTACGTCTCACTGATGGAATATAGGTGGATTTGTTAAAACGTTAGAACTAGCGGAACCAAGGAATGTAGTTTGCCTGACCATTTTCCATGGAAATAGCAACAGAGCAGCGAGAAGCTTGCTGAGAGATAGAGATTGTCACCCACAAGGATTTGGAAATGCTTTTGAACTGAGACTGGAAAGTGAGGATTGGACAACTCCCACCCAAATATGAGAACTGTACTCCATTTTTGGCCCTGATCTGGCTCTTGTAAAGGTAGAGGATAGCATGAGTAGTCAGGTAGAACTGAAACTGTACAGGAGCTAACCATTTTACCTGCATCTTTAGCAATGGATCATATGTACAAGTTCCAATTGAAGTCAGGTGTGAGTTTAAAATTCAATGGTACAGTGCCTCCCCCTTCCTCACTTTCATTATGATTGATGGTTGTTTGTGGTCCACTCAGCAATGATGGAATGTAACTCGTTTAGTTTTCAAGACATTGAATGTAACAAGCAAATTTTTTTCCTACCCCAGTGGGAAGTTAATGTTAGATTGGATGAGATCTTATCAAGCATAGATATTTACAAATAATCCGAGTATATTCTTAAACAGATCATTTATGTAAATCCACAATGTAGATGACTGAATAATATTATAGCAACAAACTATCAATTAGTTTGTCTTAATTTGAGCAAATATTGTAAGAGTAAAATATTGAAATCATAATTAAAAATTCTGATCCATTTTGACATTGTTTCCCCCGCCACCCCCATTTTAAACTTCATTTTTCTTGCAACATTTTTAACTGATCGTAACTTTTCATGTCAAACTGTTAGAATTTCAAATAAACCAAGAACTCGCATCTGATGAGAGCAGGCTATGTCATATGGCAATGACATTCTATTTCGGTCATGAAGTCAATATGATCAAACAAAATTCCTATTCTAGAATATTTCTTAATACCACTAAGTATTTTGGGGTTTTTTTTCTATCATTTCATCCCAAGCAAAGCAATAAATCCACAAGGGAAGGAGGACTAAATATGGTTCGCCTAAATGACATCTGGGTTGCTATATGATTGTAAGTTAAATCTTTATGTACCATGCCTCTTCAGGACATAGGTGATCATGGCTCTCTACAATTTCCATTACTTTGTAGCTCTTAATTGTTTTTTTGTTATTTCTTCTAAACTATATTCTGCCATCAAGTTTACTAAGTATGCTATGCGTTATTTCCCCTGTCTCTCTTGCCTTCAATCTGTCCTGTGAGTATCAAATTTTCCAAGCCCTCTTTCCTCAAAGTCTAAGTTTCCTTTTTGTTTACATTTTCTCAAAAATATCCTAAGACTGATTCAATTTTTATCTAGCTACATTTTTATTCAGAATGCCCACAATTTGATTACAAAAAAATATATTAAGGGGAGGGGGTGGATTGTGATAAAATAGAATAAAAAAAAAAAAAAAAAAAAGAAACAATGACACTTCTACCGATATTGTACTGAACTAGTGACTACAGCTTTGATATTTGGTTGTTTTTTTAATACAAATTTACCAAAGTGTAGGACAAATGTTCAAGAATATTTAGCGTTGATTTTTATGACAATCTGTAGAATTGTTTTTTTTTCTTTTTTAACACTTTCATTCTCTAATGTTGTACATTACTCTGGATATACAGAAAGAAACTGACTCTTTATGACTGTCTAGTAACATGTTTCAAATTAAGCTTACCTTGAGAAGCCCACTGTATACAATGATAGGAACATTGAAGCTAGAAGCATTTGTTTGAATGATTATTTGAGAAGTGAAATGAAGAGATGTAGTATTGGGGTGAAAATGCAAGAGAAATGGCACCAAAGTTTCCTGGGGACGAATTATCACAGGTTTGGAGAAATTCTTGATCTGAAAAAGAGAGAATAAAAACAATATGATCATTTTTTTTTTTTCCTCCCTTCTAATTTTACAAATATTTTCACTTATTTTGTAAGAGGCAATTCTAGAGAAACTTGGATCTACTGAGGGGAAAGAAAAAAAAATGTTAATTTGCCAAAAAATTTTGGTAAATACACACTCATCATTTATTTCAAACATCAACATCATGGTTGTCATACTTTTCTAAGTATCGTTTATTTGATAAAAGTATTGGGAATTGATAATAGAAAATGCAGTTTCAGTTAATTTGAAACCAATAGCAATTGATCAATGTGATAAGTATTGGTAGAAAATTTAAAATTTATTGATAAAGATATTTTAACATTTATTTGTTTGAATTTCATAGTTGTGTTGTCATATCCTGCTATGGCAATAGAAAACAACATTGAGTGAAATTAACACTATGTTTATTGCAATTGAGAGGCATTGAAAAACAAGTGGAAAGGGAAGTAATATTAATAATGCAAAGTGCTAAAACTGATAGAGATATGATAAAAGAGTTCACAAACTGAATTTAAGGCTTAAAGTTTTTCAAGAGATTTTCTACAAGTGTCTATTTTGTGTATGTTTGCTTTAAGTTCAAATGTAAATCACAATAAACAGCCTTGTCATCATATAGGTAATAAAAATACCAAAACGGAAATGCCACAAATAAGAAACATGCATATGTGTAATGTAAAAAAAAAAAAAAAATTGAAATTAAAACTAAAGTTGTAATAAATAGAATACATATTTTTACTGTGTTTGAAGGTAGGATAGAGGGGCAGGAGGGAACTTAAACTATTTCTGCTATTATCAATGTAAAAAAGAAATAAATAGAAATTTAAAAATTAAGGATCATAAAACTTAAGAATAGTTACAATTGTCAAAGTCATGTCACCTTGAGAATAATAGAGAGAGAGAGAGGGGGGGGAAGGAAGAGAGAGGGGGGAAGAGAGAGAGGGAGAGAGAGAGAGAGGGAAGAGAGAGAGAGAGGAAGAGAGAGAGAGAGGGAAGAGAGAGAGAGAGAGGAAGAGAGAGAGAGAGGAAGAGAGAGAGAGAAGGGAGAGAGAGAGAGAGAGGAAGAGAGAGAGAGAGGGGAAGAGAGAGAAGGGAGAGGGAAGAGAGGGAAGGGAGAGGGGAAAGAGGGAAGGGAGAGAGGAAGAGAGAAGGAGAGAGAGAGAGGGAAGGGAGAGAGAGAGAGGGAAGGAGAGAGAGAGAGGGAAGGAGAGAGAGAGAGAGAGAGAAGAAGAGAGAGAGAGAGAGAAGGAAGAGAGAGAGAGAGAGAGAAGGAAGAGAGAGAGAGAGAAGGAAGAGAGAGAGAGAGAGAGAGAGAAGGAAGGAGAGAGAGAGAGAAGAAGGGAGAGAGAGAGAGAGAGAAGGAAGGGGAGAGAGAGAGAGAGAGAGAGAAGGAAGGGAGAGAGAGAGAGAGAGAGAAGGAAGGAGAGAGAGAGAGAGAAGGAAGGGAGAGAGAGAGAGAGAGCGAGAGAGAGGAAAAAAGAAAAAGAAAAGAAAAAGAAAATAAATAAATTTGTCCCAAAAAGGTAATGTGAAAGAAATTAAAAAGAACAAGAAAACAATGAAATAATCAGAAGATAATTTAAGATGATTTAGTCTTAAAAGTTGTCAGCCCATATCCTGGTATTTGTTTGGGTAATTGCACAGGAAACTTGAATCAGTCACTGTAACTATTCCTCACCTCCTGACCATTGTCTGTCTCTGTGTCTGTCTGTCTCTCATGCAAAAAAAAAAAAAAAAAAAATATATATGTATATAGTGAGCCTGAGAGACACAGTGACTAAGACCTTTTGTATCCATCTCTCAAGGACCAACGAGTCACACTCCAGAGAAACAACAACTTCTTTTTTAAGATCAACAAATTAGGAAAATAAAACCAATTCCTAATCAGTAATCTAGTTTAAAAGAAATTTTAATGTTAAAACATAAATACAATATTTACTTTAGTCTGTTTGGAATTTTCAAAATCATGAACAGGAAGAACATTTTTAACTGTCCTTTCATAATCAAATTTGACAAGAGTTTCTGAAAAGTAAAAGAAATTAGTAACTAATATTTAAAGTGTTAGCCAACCACATTAACTAATTGTCTGATCTTTTATAGTCTCAGCTGAATAGAGAAGCAGCTAATTCAAAAGAATTAGTGTCTTCTTTCTTCATGAATCTTGTTCTTTTATTGTCCTTTCTTATCACTAGTCTTCTTTCACTCCCAATAACCTTTTGCGTCATAGTGGCATTATCTCCTTGCATAGGGTGAAATGAATAAAGGTTAAAAAACAAACCTATCTTTATATATGGTATTAAGGGAATAGGGGTCTTTTTTATCCACATCCCCATAAAGAATTATGGTAATGCTCTAAATATTACGAACGAAAGAGAGATACTCACAGAGAAATATTGATGTACTGCAGGAGGTAGAGTGACATTGTATATTACTATAGAGAAATTAAAAGTGTTTGTGAATGCCAGCATCCTGATGAGGTTTTTCACAAATGATCCGCTGTAGAAATGGGTGTTGTTGGTGTTATAAACTAATGACCTACAAAGAAAGAGAAAAACAAATATGTCAAATTCATCATACATATAACATTCTATTAAAAGTGGGAAATTTATTTTAATTAGAAAAACTAGCAGAACGAGCTTTATAATTGGATATCGTAAAACTTCATGATTTGTTTCATAGTAGCAGCTTTTTAATATTTGTTAATTCAAGAAGGAAAATTAATTTACCCAGACTTGTTATGTCATTAGTCAACAAATTAACAGTTGTTCTTTATATTTTATCATCATAAATAATTAGTTGTGACCAATTAGTTAGAGTAGAAAAGAAGAAAAAAAAAAAAAAAACAAGAGCAAAAAAATATTTGGAGAAAAACACATTCATGCAACAACCAATTTAAGCACTGAATAACTGCTCAGAGAAAAGTTTTTTGCTCCCAAAAGAGAAACTAATATCAAACTTGTCTTCTAAAATATCTGTTGACACATTGGTTAAAAAAAAAAAAAAAGTTAACTGTTTAAAAAAACAAAAAAAAAATCCTTCCAATCAATTTAAATTAGTTTTGAATTACAGCGAAGTATTTTGTTTACTGAAAATATTAAAATTTAATCTTATTTTGAAATTAAAACTAAAATAAAAGCTTAAAAAGATTTTTCATTTTTAAAAATTCATTTTAAACCTTAGGTATCACGTTTTTGGTGGAGTTCCCTACCTTTAACTGTTAAAATATCAGTCAATCCATTACCCAAATTTTTTAAAAATTAAGTTTTCTTCTAATTGAAAAAAAATTTGAAATTCTAAAAGAAAAAACATTGAGACGGGATTAGTTTTCAGCTTAGCTGAATTCAGTTATGTTATAATCAATTCTTAAAAGACTTCTATATCCAAGTGTTTCTTATCACAACTAAGATCCACCATGCACATTGTAGTGGATCACCTTAATTCCTTTTGTATTCCACTAGGGAGATGCAAGTTCCACTTGAACAACTTTTTCCAAACAAACTGCCGCTTTGTGGAACTGATGCCCAAGAGGATGCTTCCCCAATCACTACAATCTGAACCTGTTCAAGTTTAGTGTTAACTTATTTTCCTCATATATCCCCATAAATTATGCCTCTTAATTTGTAACACTACTACCTCAAGTGATTCTTGGGCCTTGTAGAGGGTGAGATGTAAGTTTCACTTGAGCAGTTTCTTCCCAAAAAATGCTATGCGGAACCAACTCCCAAGAGAATGCTTCCCAATCAAAACAATCTTAACCTGTTCAAAGTCTAGGGTTAATTTATCTTTCACAAATATCCCCATAAACTGCGCCTCTTACTCTGTAACCCTTTACCTCGAGTGGCTCTTGGGCCTTGTACATTTGAGTGCAAAAAGTAAGAAAAAAAAAAAAAAAAAAAAAAAAAAAAAAAAATCAGCACAAGCAAATTTTAAATTTACAGTTCAATGTATTGAAATGGAACATTGCTATCAGGTGCATTAACAAACATTCAGCTTGTTACTTCTACAGACACAGAAGCATCATTTGTTAGCCAAAATTTCAGAACAAAACCATTTTATCTGTTTTTTTTTTGTTGAGGCAGGACAGATATTCATCTTGTGAAGTACAGATAGGACAGATATTCATCTTGTCCAAGTACACTAAGTGTTTTTATCGAGACACCATCTCAAGGAAGGCTGCCATTCAAGGCTCAGGACCCCATCCTAGCCATATATATATATATATATATATATATATATATATATAAGGAAAGAAGAGGTAGGTTCCTAGTTAAATAAAATGTATTTTAACCTAAACACCCCTCCCAAAATCATAAGTATACAAATAGAAAAAAAAAAATGCCGTAAGAATTTTTGCCGTTAACAATAAATCTTTAAAAAATCCAGACGACATGCATTTAACGGATGTCAGAATTCATTGAAAAATACATCCCTACCCCTACCAAAACGTAACTAATAACTGATACAACAAAATACGGCGATAATGAACTCGCAAACACCCCTAGTCTTGAATGAATAGTTTTCTCTGTATCCTTGGAAACGTCAATTAGATTTTTGCTGTGCTTTTAAAACCCAGTAATAAGTTACTCCAAAATTTGCTTGAGGATGAAATAGAACTAATGTCTTTAATTTAATTACAAAATTAAATTCAAAGCTTTTAGCTTCCATTTTTAAAACATGGTTAGAACTGTGTAGCAGAAAAATCATATTTTAAATCAATTTATTATATATATATATATATATATATATATATATATATATATATTGGCTGTTGAGCCCCTATAAAAAACTCTCAGAAGTGGGTTTAATCTTACATAAAGCAAAGTGGGTCTTGCCTAAAAATAGGATCTCTTTTCAAAATGATTTGAGGAAAAGTTTTTTCCAAATCAGGATGTGCTTCCCCATGCCCAGCTCAGACACTCAAATAGTTTTTTTTTGGGTTTTTTTTTTTTTTTTTTTTTTAATACCCACCATCTTGAAGAAATTTGCCATTCTAGGATTGAGACCCCAGCCTATATATGTGTGTGTGTGTGTGTGTGTGTGTGTGTGTGTGTGTGTGTGAGTGTGTGAGTGTGAGAGCCATTGACTTATAATAACCTCATCCACTCTTTGATACATCTTGTTTTTTTTTTTTTTTTGTCCTATGGGGTGACAACCTTTCTTGCTAGTAGAAAAGCTAGTGGGGGAGCCCAACCATGCTTCAGGTTGTACCGAGTTACAGGTTATCAGTAGTGGGCCTAAACATGATTTTAAGTGGAGTTAATTCTACATTAAAGAGAGAAACTATGGCATCCTTTTTCTAACTTTATTCTTATCTACATCTCATAGAGGAGGTTTTGAATCTTCCGACAGACCATCTCATTGTTTTTTTCATTAGCTTTTGTCTTCTACATTTAAAAATTTCTTAATCTGCTTATTACCAACTTGTCTCTGACAACCAAAACATGTCATTTGATTTGGAAAAATAAATATATGCAAAATGGAACACTTACCCATGAAGCACATTTACTTGATAAGGAATGGTCAGTTTGTTCTGACTGTGTTTATATTTGACCACAATTCTTCCTGACCACTGCCGGGGATTTAAGGCTTTTGTGGCTGTTTAAAAAATAAAAATAATAAAAATAAAAAACAAAAATGATATTTGCACATGTGTGTAAGAACATCAATAAGTGTTCCATAAGTTAAGTTCATTATTGCATTAAATTTTTTATAATCATGTAATTATCAACATTTAAATTTTCAAATGTTTTCAAAGATCACGTTAATCATCGTTTGTTTTAGACGTGACCAAAAGGATACAATTTTGTTAGTAGGTCTTTGTTCATGTTAATTTAAATTGAGAAGTCGTATTGTAAATTAAATAGGAAAGAACAAAGATCTTCAGGTGTTTAAAAAAAATACAAAACGTATAGTTATTTGATTTTTATGTCATAATGATTTGAAGGGGGTAAGGTTTCACAAGGCCAGATGTTCTTCCTGATGCCAAACTCAGGTACTCACAGTAGTCTAAGTACAGTGTTTTTATCGAGACACATTCAAGGCTGGCCTCATATATATATATATATATATATATATATATATATATATATATATATATTATATATTATATATTATGGAAATTTTTTTTTTACATTGTGACAAAGTTTTTTTGAGACAAAGTTTTTATCTTGTCATCAGGCAATGTTCGGTAATTTTGGTGAAAATGATTTACATTTGAATTGTTTTCTATTTTCAAATGTAAATCAGTTTCACCCAAATTACCGAACAGTGCCGAGGATGAGATAAAAACTAAGTTTTGAAACAGAAATTTCCATGTCACAATGTAAAACATTTTTTAATAAAAATATCATTAAAAATATGCTATCCATTGTATTGACTACTATTTTAAAAAAAGTAAATGCCAGAGAACTGTGGATTCTAAATCTATTTGTTCTTTGTGTGTGTGTGTGTGTGTGTGTGTGTTATATATACAAGTCCTTATTCTCATATATAAGTCTTTTTTCAGTATTGTTATTTTTGTTTAGTTTGGTTCCATCAATGGTTTTTGTATGTGTTTTATTTATATTACGTATATGTTCACCTATAAGAAGCTCATCAATTCTTAGAGAGGTCTTGTCATCCTGTAGATTGATTATTTAAAGGCTATTTAAAGCCAGTAAATACTTTTAGATTATAAGAATGTTTTGGAAATAATGATTTACTAATACAAGTCCTACTAATTAACCCATAGTTGGAGGAGCAGAAGAGGGGGATTCATACCTTTCCCAAAGGCATTTGCATATAAATAAATATAACAAATCCAATTGGAACTCAGCTTTCTGATTACCAATTCTGAACCATTATCCATTACACCACCTGGGGTACTGACCAGGCTCAATGTTGCTTAACTTTGGTGGTTGTACGAGAACTGTTGTTTCAACATGATATAACTCTAAGCCTACCTCACCAGCAAAATAGGTTTAGATACCAACCACCCTTTCATGTGGCAGCTTGCACTGGGTTACAGGTTACCAGTAGCATGTCTAAGCCTGACTGGATGTGAAATAAAGACTGTTTTTGAAGGATTTAAAAAACAGTGTATAATATGGTTTAAGTAGAACATGTATTATCAGCTTCATTTGCTTTCAACTGAATAAACGGGGGTGTTATTAAAAGTGAGGGTGGGGTGATAGGGGTTGATAGGAAAAAAAAAAAAAAATATCCACACACCTCTGAATGTAATGTGTGCCACTGTGACTGGCCGCAATATGTCAGGCTGTAATTTTATTGGTCGGAATTCCACAGACACAGCATCATTGTTTGGTGACAGTGACACTCCCTGAAAAACAGAAACATCATAATAGAAACAGTCCTTGCATGACTAATGGCTCAACAGTACCACTGCACATTGGTATGAGAGAGAGAGCAGATATAGACATATAGATAATGGCTTACTGTGATATGAACTGGCCGGGAACCTGTGTTGAGCAGATTTAGTTGCACTGTTTGGGGTTCATCAAGCGTTCGCAAGATGCCAAAATCTATCATCTCTACTGGAGAATATATACCAGGAGCTGCAAGAAGAATATCAGATATAGTTCTGACCAAATTACAAAGAAAGTTTCAGAAAATATTGAAGGATAAATAACATTACCAATGAACGAGTGGGAAAATGCTATAATCTAACCTAAATTTTAAGATTTAGGTCAAGTGTTTTATTTAAATGTTTAAAGTCAAATGACTATAGTTACAAGACAATACATAAATAGATTGTGCTCTACACACAAGTAAAGGGTTGGTGCAGATGGAATAAAATTCCGATAACCAAAAACACTATTCTTAAAAGAGTGCTCAATACAGAGTAGAGCAAATAATATTTATTCAAAATTATAACATATGCATGTTATAACATCACTACAAAAATAGCCATTTTGTTTCAACACTTCTGGTGTCTTATCAAGTGAGAGTAGTGATGTTATGACATGTATATGTTATAATTTTGAACATATATGTAAAGAAAACAGAATTGCTTATTTTATTTTAGTATAAGTGAAAACTCAATCCATTCTACGAGTACTCATATACAGGGTGTCCCAAAAGTCACCTAGGTATTTAAAAACGTTCTAACATGTCAATTTTTTTTTTTTTTTAATCCTTTATTTTTATGTACTTTTCAGAACTTGGATTAACTTAGGGAAATTCCTCTTGGGAAATTTTCCAACTAAACAAAGAACCAAAATCGTGGAAATTTTATTTAATCAAACTTTTGGTCACCGGATAATTTTGCTAAATTTCATGGCCACAATTTTTCCCCAGTTAAGGAACAAATAGGAAAACATTTATGAATTTAACGTTTCGATTTTATTTTAGCTTACTAAAACATTATTCAAGAAACCTTTAAGAGATTAATATATTAAGAAATCAGGAATTACCATCTCTGTTTAAAAATATTGAATCTATACTATAAATCCATTATGGACATTTCTATGATTGCAAACATCCAGTTTTAAGTTATTTATTTTTAGTCTGAAAACATTCTGCTATTGTGAAAAATAAAGAAAAAAAAGAAATATCCCCACATTTTCTCAGTGTGCCAATTTTGTGTGTCAAATAGGAAGCAGATTTTTCATGATTCAAATTCTATACATGTTATTTCCAAGACGTTTCACTAAATCCATATAGTGGAATTTCATATCAATATTCCTTGGGATATCATGGCTCTCCACAACTTCCTATCTTTAGTAAGGTTTCTCTTTTTGCTATCTCTCCTAAACTATTCTTCTAACCATTTACACAAGCACATTAAGTAGGTTGTTTGCCATTTTCATCTCTGTCTCTCTCTTACCTTCAGAGTAAGTTCCAAACCCTTTTCCCCTCATCATATTTCCAAAGAATTTCAACTGTCTTTTTCATCCTATACACTTTTGTTTTCATTTTCCTTAAAGCTTCCATGTTGCTCACAGATTTTCTTCATGACATTCTCATCATCCTTCTGTAGCACCATATATCTGTTATCTCCTCTTTATCTGTGAGGAAATTGTCCAGCATTCACTACTGTTGCATAGTATTTTCAGCAATCTGTTAAATCATGTTCAGTGTGTTATAGACAAGCGTATGGTTGCAAGAAAGAAATACGACAACAGTAGAAATAGATTTACGTGGTTTATTTCAACAGGAACGTGTGGGTTTGGGACAGCGACCTTGTGGTATAGTTCATAAGCCGGCTTTCGGATCTAGGTCGATCTCTCATAGTAGTTCACACATGCTGACAGTGGTTGACGCTCTCCTGCTGACAGCTGTTAAACGTGACCGGTCTCCTTTGTGGCCACCTGTTGACGCTATTTAGCAACTGCCCCACGCAGTCACGTGTGGCACAAGGCCGAATTTAAAGTGGGTTTCCCAAGCCCGTAGGCCCGGCCAAAAAATCCCCATAGACCCTGCATAAACGGGATCGGGTCTGTCTACCTCCCCGGACGAAACTCTGCCCTTCGGCATAGCCTCGTCCGGGTTCCTCTCTGCCCAAAGGCAGAGAGTTCGACTAGCGCAGCTGGGAAAGATCCCACCTGTTGACTGGCCGCTGAACTTCCCTGTGACCCCTTTTATAGCGTTTTTTTAAGGCTTAACAGGCTTGAGAAACGAAGCGAGTATAATTAGGAGGGAAGCATTTTTATTGGACGAAAAATAGAGCACTTTAAATATTATTTTATTTTTCAACCAGAACACGTATGTCGGAAACATTTGTGAAGAAAGATAATGGTTATTTTGTGACGGGGCTTTGTCCCATTCACATCCGGTTCTCGCTCTTGAGTATTTGCCTGTAAATCAGCCGAGATATGTCATTTTATTTTATAACAAGTGTAAATAACTGTCCCCCAAAATATCTGGAGCTTTCTTTAGCAATAGAAAGCACAGGACTCACTATATCGCACTTGCACATTTATCTAGATTTTCTATCCCACTAATTACCTCCCAGCCTTCAGTAGAAATTCCACCCTGTTTCTATGTCATTTATGGACATTCTTTAAATTTCTCTGATATAGATTTCAAATATTACATCATTTGAAAATGCTCCTTTCTTTTAATATAAAAATGTACTATCAGGAGATACATCAAGTTTGTAATTTTCTGTACAAATTTAACAAAACATTAAAAAAATCCTGTTTGAATGATGGTATAAAAAGATTCTTTCAAGATGGAACTATATATTCCCATTTGAATCCAATAACACAAACAAAAAACCACTACATCACCTTCAAAAGCAATATTATTTGTTCTGCCAACCAGTTACTTTTTTTAATGTCGAAATCTAAATATTTTGAACACAATTTTATTACTTCAATTACAGATAAAATGTACTGTTGATCATTTTGCTATAAAATGTATTGTTGGTAGATTTTTTTTTTTTATATATAAAAATGTATTGCTGGGATTTTTACTATAAAAATGTATTTTTATATTTTCATAGTGCTTGAGGGTTCACAATTTGCCCATAGCTGGGGCCCTAACAGGTGCTACCACCCTGTGACAAAAAGGGGATAAAATTAAAATGTCTTAGTGTTGTTGCCCCCTGCAGTCAATCAATATACCGTTTTAAGTCAAACTGAAAATAGAAAGGCAGGCTCCATTCAATTCAGAATGCCATAAACTATACTAACATTTATTTAAGTTGAATGCACATGATTGACCAATGAGAATCAAACAACACAAAATTAAATATAACAGAATTTATTTCTTCTTTTTTCTCTCCATATTTCAGTCTCTGATAAAGCTTTAATGAAAGTGAAACTGTATTTGAACCCAACTCTATAGACATGTATGTATGTATGTATATTTCATTTAAAAAAAAAAAACCCAAAAAACAATACATTTTCAGTACCCTTACTTTTCTCCTCCTCCACTCCTACCACACCTCATCTTGTGTGCCTATTTGTTTATTTTTAAATAAGATAGCGTTCATTAAATATTTTTAGCATTATTAAATTAATTGACCAAAATTGCCTGAAGATACTGAAAGGTTGAAACCAAGGTAGCAGAATCAGCTGATCTAATTTTTTTTTTTTTAATACATAAAAGCTCTACATGTCAAATTTTTATTTTATTTGTTTTTTTTAGTACATGTACTGAGCACTTTTTGATACTACTGTTTCCTGGTCTAATTCAACTATTAACTTTCTATTATATATATATATATATATATATATATATATATATATATATATAAAACAAATAATCCCCATATAATATATGGACTGCACCACCATTGCTTTAATCAGATATTTCTATTAAAATTTAAATTATGGAATGGTCAGTGTCTACTCAGTTTCATGCACAATGCAATCTTCAGGTGCTGAGTCATGCTGAGAAATTATAAATGATCAGAACTCATCTCAAAATGCAGACACAAAATAAATTTTTACAATGTTACTTAAAAATTGAAAACTGAAAAGAATAAAAATAAATAAAATAAAAATAAGTGAAAACAAGTAAAATGAATTAATCCAAATAAAGTAAATAAACAAATTAACAAACCACTCCCGCCAAAATAACTGTTATAATAGACTACCCACAATGCACCACTAACCCATATATATAAAATGGGCAAGAAAAGCATGTGGCCTGATAATTACATTTACCCTGCAACAATCTGATAACTGAGTGTTGACTTCCATATATATATATCTCCAATTAAAACGAGAACAAATGGAGTATAATTCCAGTGTACATAACATTTATTAAAAAGAGGACTCATTACAGAGTAGAGCTAAATTATATTTTAGGATATTAAAACAAAAACGTTAAAAATTACTACATAATTACAATCATGTTTCAACACTAGAAATGTGTCTTCTTGGGCAATGTTAAACTACTGGCAAGTAAACGATTAATTTCAAAAGTATAATGCTTCCTCTTTTTTTTTGAGAAGAAGAAAAAAAAAAAAAAAAACAGAAAAAATAGGATTATGCACTTTGCTGTGAATAACCAATTGGATGTGACCTACACTAAATTCAAAATTTTTTTAATATAGATCATGACAAAAAGTTGTCTGCATATAAATCCTAGACAATTTCCTTATGGACAGATACAAGTGGTTACATTATTTCCTAAGATGTATAGAAGTCTAGCATTCAACTTCCCTAATAAGTAAATGCTAAAGGTGTAGGGAGGTAATTTAATAGAATGCTAGCCAGCTATATGCTCATTCAGTTTCTTACATAAAATTTTGTAGTTGATAAGAAACCCAGCTCAAAAATATAGAATTACTATGGCAAATGAATATGCAATAAAGAGCATCCATATAAGATGTTAAGAATACTAGCTAAACACCTGTACATTCATATATACTGTAAGGTAAAGGTAGGCTATGCCTATAATTTACAGTTAATTCACTTCTTTGGTTTAATAAGGAATTTTTATCAGAAAATCTGATAATTTCTAATTTTTCATGTAAGCATAGAAAACGGGGTTCATTTAAAGATGTACATGTTCTGGTGTCTTTTTTAAATTTTCCTTTTTACCTTAGGAGTTTTATTAGCTTTTAAATTCAAAAAAATATTTAGAAAGATGTACTATTTTTATAAGTACTATGATAAAATATAGTTTTACTGTATCTGATATTTATATGGTAAAATTGCTCAATATCTAGGACAGAGTGTGGACAATGAATGGCGACAGTCTGTTTCAGGCTTGGACACAATCTTCAGGCCATGTATGTTGGATTATAGCTTGACTATATATGTAGTAATTGGAATATTATGGATAGCAACAACAGTTATTTCCAGTTTATTGTGTCATTTTAACATCTACTGAATAGACAGAACTAGTTATTTTAAATTATTCTGGTGACTATTGAATAGAACTAAAGACAGGCCAGAAAGCAATTATTTTAATGTTATTGTATAGGGTTGTTAACTTTTAAATCACTAATTACTTTAGCGCATTTCGTATTTATTACCGATTATTATTAAATTTACTTAGTTGTGGTAATATAAGCATTCAGACAGTTTATTCATTTTGTTTATTTTATTATTTTAATTTACTTTTATTTATTTTCTGGCAGGGTTTATCTTATTCATTTTGTTCTAGTATCATGTTATCTGTATTATATATAATATATAGATTTGCATTTTTCATAAGTCATGTTTTACAAGATATTAGTTTTTGATTTTTAAGTCACACAGTAAAAATTTGTTTTCATGTCTACATTTTGAGATAATTTCTAATCTTTTATTTAGTAATCTGTATTGGCCTGGAAAGGTGGTTATAGCTATTTTCTACTCCAGGCAGTTAGTGTTATAGGTTGTTGTTGTTGTTTGCCCTATTTTCAGTATGCTTTGGTTTTTGTTTTTAGGGTCCCATTAATATGTTAAGAGACTTTTGTGCTGTTCTTGGATTTACTGTTGTTAAAAGATGTTTTGTGCGCATGGTTTCTGGGGTTTTTCAGTTACTCCTATGTATATTTTTCTACTGTTTTTACAGTGTCTTGGTATATTATATTGCTTTGCAGGCAATTGCTGTTTAAGGGACAGTCATGCTCTGCAATTTCAGGTGGGTTTTGTTTGGTGCAGGTGATTTGTTTTCTGTTATGCTGTTTTATTATTTGTATAGTGTCCTCAGTGCAATTATAGCTGATTTTTAATGTATTTCTGTGAATATCTCATGAAGAGTGCTTGATGGAGGTGGAAGTGTTAGCGGAGGAGTTAAACATTTTTCCTATGTTTGTTTTTACGATTTTGTAGTAAGGTGGGTTAAACCATGTTTCATTTCTTTTTTGGTGACACGTTTTTGTACTGTGCAGTGTCTTTCTGAGTGTTTCCGAAAAACCACTATCTTTTAGAGCCGTTTCATAATCTTTTGAGTTTGTTGAAGATGGTTTCATTAAAAGAATTGCCAGATAACTTACAGATTTTGGGAAGCTGATTGTGGATGCGAAAAGTGCTTTGTCATTGGGCTTATATGACAAAATGGAAAATTTCATCCATCAGGATTTCACTGGACATGGCAACAACAACAAAGCCAAGTCCGGTAAAACCCTAATCGATGAAACACATCACAAGAAGTTTCCCAGTTTGTCACACACACACACATATATATATATATATATATTCACACAAAGAATCTAGCCTAAAGATTGCACTTTAACACAAAACCTGTGTGACCTCAATGACCACTTTTATGCCCTATCCCTGATCACTTCAGCCCATAAAATAACCATACCTTTAAAACTCACGCACATATACACTTAAAAAAAAAAAAAAAAAAAACACACACAATATATATATATATATATATATATATATATATATATATATATATATATATCTATCTCCCCATAACATTATTTCCCAAACAGATGAATGTAAATTTATAATAGTGTAAAAGTTGACATAACCAAGTTTCAAATCCTAAGAAGGAGAAAATTATCTGCAGACATCAAGTTATACAAAGATTTGAGAAATAATGACAGGTAAGGTGTGTCTAACTATCAATATTTGAGTAATTATAATAATTATTGAATATGTTTCTAGATTGTTCTGTAACGTCATAAAAGGTGATTCTTTTTGATAATTCCTCATTCTATGCCTGAACATTGCAGAGCCAGTACTAAATAGGGACAAGACCAGATAGTACTAGACATGGTCAGCCAAAAAGAACAATTTACCAACCTCCACCTCTGGATTAAATAAAGGATTCAGTTTCAAATTCCCTGGGGATTACCTGTATTGACACGCATCTGATGAAGGCTGGAATGCACATGGGCTGAGACATTGTGGTAACAAAGATGAAAACAATAATTCATGTGTAAATTATATTAAGTATTGCAGAGACAGCATCTCTACCATTCCAAAGATGCATTCTGTTAGGTAGTTATGAACAGTATTATGAAAGAACAAAGGAAAAGACTACAGGAAGTTTTGGTTGATAACGTGACCTCAACCATTGCAGTTGAAACATACCAGAAGATATTTAACATGCTGCAGCAGGAGGCAACACAAAAAATACCATTCTCATCAAGTACTATTAATAAAGAATCAGTACACATTAACTTTGTCAACAAGCATATGAAAAAAGATTATACCTATTTCAATACTATTTCGTTTTCAGATGAGACCAAAGTTGACAATAACTAAACTAGTACTCTGTGTGTGTGTGTGTGTGTGGGGAGGGGGGATTGAACAAAGTTTATGATCTAAGGAACACTATAGCCACTGAAGCATGGATTTTCCTTTTTTTTAAATTATTTCACATCAAGGAAGGCAATAAAGTCACTAAGTACCAAGAGGTTACTGAGTGTGAAAGAATATGAGAAAAAGAAAAATATTAAGGAAAGAGAACAAAAAAAGAAAAAAAAAAACAGGAATTAAGAAAACAGAAGATAACTGAATTTAAATTTTTGAAGATCATATTTGACTGGAAAGCAAGAAACCAGAAGAGATACATAATCATGAAGTGTGAAAGAAAAAATGTAACATAAAACTTAGTTACATTTAGCCATTTCAGCTGTAAGATGATGAGACCTAGCTGCCAATCTAGTACTGCACTTAAATTTGTTAAAATCAAGGTACAAAAGAGGAAAGCTCATCAAAACAATTACTGTGAAAATATTTATAGAAAAGACACAGGGAAGTGGTGACGGGAAAATGACTGAAGATGAGACGTCAGAACCAATAACTGAACTTTATCAAGAATCTCTAAATACATAGCAGAAGCACCAGTCCAGATGTGGCAGTAATATTCAATACATGGACGATGGTTGACTTAAACGTTCAAAAGAGATAAATTCTGGCAAGAAAAATGTCTAACAGGACACAGTGAACAAATGTTAGCCTGAGAAACAATGATTCACTCTCTTGGAGGTTAGCATTAGCCATGCTAACAGAAAGCAAAAAAAAAGAAAAGAAAAAAAAAAGGTTCTCTAAAACAATTAAGAGAGGACAGTTTAGAGGTAGTAGTATCATGCTGTGGATGTGGACATGTTTTTTTTGTTTTTTTTATCTATGGATACAGATGTTCACATCACTAAAAGAACTAGGTCAACTATCAAGCAATTCTGGAAGAACAGGCCATCTTCTGTTAGAAAATTCAATATGAGGCTGGGTGTTTTAACAGTACAACAATCCCAAACACATATCACTGGAGGTTTAAATGACAAAGAAGCATATTAATGTTCTTGAGTGGCCTAGGCAATCACCATATCTGAAATTGATAACTTTATGGAAAGAGCAGAAGAATTCACTATTCTGACGTTGACTCAAATGAATGGTTAAAAAAATGAAAAAATATTACCTGAAAATTCAGTATACTTTTGTGATAATTTTCTAATTCCTAGCATTTGAACCTTAATACATGCCAAACTTCAAATTGCTGTGATTAATATGCATTTATTCGAGAAAAACTTTGCATGTTGTAGATATTTATTTTAACCAAATCCATGGTATCTCACTTCAATTGGAGGTATCCCTCCCTGAGTGAGCAGGTCTTCAGGCGTGTAGCCATAAACACACTTGGCCAATTAGGAGTTGGTGAAGCTATTTAACATAGTTGGAGGTTTTGAATTCAGAGTTGTCCTTCTCCTAGTCAGGTTGCCAAGGTTATAGGACCCAACCTGTCCTGCTATTTACCCATAGCTGGGGGAAGAAGAGACAGATTCAAACCTTTCCCAAGGGTATTTGTATGTAAGTGAATACAACAATATATATATATATATATTATTATCAATATATATATATATATATATATATATATATATATATATATATATAGATAATACCATTTATATATATATATATATATAATACATATATATATATATATATAATACTCATATATATATATATATATATATATATAATTCCATATATATATATATATATATATATATATATATATATTATCCACTATATATATATATATATTATATATATATATATATATATATATATAGATATATATATATATATATATATATATATATATATATATATATATATATATATATATATATATATATATATATATATATATATATATATATATATATATATATATATATATATATATATATATATATATATATATATATATATATATATATATAGATATATAATATTTATATATATATATATATATATATATAGATATGTTAAAGTATATATATATATATATATATATATATAGATAATAATTATATATATATATATATATATATATATATATCAATATATATTACACATATATATATATATATATAGATAATTTTATTTTATATATATATATATATATATATATATATAGATATATACTATATATATATATATATATATATATATATATAGATAATAAATTTACTATATATATATATTTCTTTATATATTATATATTACTTTATATATATATATATATATATATATGGTTTTTATTCCAATTTATATATATATATATGTTTAAAGCTAGTTCATATATATATATATATGATTATATAATAATATATAGACTGAACTTTGGCATATATTTATTTTTGTTAGAGTATATAATTTTGATTATATATCAGTCATGTATCGCATATAAAATATATATATATCAAGGCTCAGCCATATATATATATATATAATTTCCAATGGCACACATATATATATATAATGACATCAAAAATATATATATATATATATATATATATATGTACCCATTATATATATATATATATATATATATATATATATATGAACCAATAAATACTACAAAAACAGAGAAGATATTTACGCCAAGCAATTTCCAATGGCACACAGCCGCAAATTTTAATATATACTAAAGTATATATAATATATCTATTACTATATAACGTTGTAGAACAGGTATATTGACCTTGACTTGTATAAAAATACGTATGCTGTTGGCACAATGAATGATTTCAAAAACCCTAAATTGGCCCTTAGTTAGCAAAAGGTTGCTGACCTCTGCTGTAGATAATTCTATATCTATATAAGTTTGTAAAAAAAAAAAAAAAAAATTCTGTGTATTCATAATTGTGTGTGTGTCTAGTCGGAGATATATTTGAATCAGACTGTTTCTTTTTGTTTGTTTTTCTTGTTTATAAAATAAATGTATAAAATATATGGACTGCAGCAAAATGCACACACAGTAATTAGTAATTTTTAATTGTAAGAAAAAAAAAAAAAAAAGAAAATTACAGCGGTTACCTAAAACAAAGATTATATATATATTAGTGCGATGGATAAATTGTCGTTTAAATTACACAAAATTTGAAAACAACACTGACATCTCATTTTAACAGATATATTTACCAAAATTATCTTTAAATAATAAAGAGTAAATTTATTCAATAAAATCACCATTGGCTTCAACCACAGTCTTCAGATGACTTAGGAATCCCCAGAAATTCTTTTGGACAGTTTCCTTTTTTAATTTGGTGAATGCTGCCATTGGCGTTACAAGGAGTTTTGTTGGTCTTTTGCTCAACTGCGCCGCACACATAATAATCAAGGGATTGCAGTCTGGGGAGTTAGGTGGCCAGGTGTAAGGGGTGATGTGGTCGCAGAAATTGTCTGACAGCCATGACTGGGTTCTCCTGCTTGTGTGGCATTGTTCAGAGTCCTGTTGCCAGACATGGAGTCTTTCAGCAGCCACCCTCTTGACCCAGGGCAGCACTGCCTCCACAAGGCATTTGATGTAGGCCTCCGTATTGTGTCCGAGGCCTTGTGGGAAGATGAATGGAGGCATAACATCGCCATCACTAGTGATCACTCTAAACACCATGAAGTTGATTGGATATATCATCCACACTATCCGAATCCACTGCAATGTCCTCAGATTGACACTGAAACACTTTGAAATGTTCATAGTGGAACTTCTGTCATGAATGCCAAGCAGTTCAGCATGCTGTTTCCAAATTTCTGGCAGAGGAATTGCATCATAGGGGGGGGGTCTTTTTCTTACAGATTGTGTCCAAACTCACCCTACTATGCTGTGCAAAACTAAAAATATAAAATGGCGACAATTTACCCATCACACCATATATATAAAGTTGCTGTAGGCATGAAGGGTAAATAGAATCCTGGAAAGCATTAATCCTGATCCACTAGCTTGATATACATCTAGCATTTGATTTATATATATATATATATATATATAACAGGGAATAGAATAGTTTGATAGTAAGCAAATGTAAAAACATTTACCTGAAGTAACCTCCACTTCTACAGGAAGTATTAAGACTCCCTGTGCTTGTTCATGGTTGGTTTTTATTCTTATAAATGCTGTGTGATTGGTTTCCACCCTTCCTATAAAGTTTGCCCGCATTACAGGTTTTGTTTCATATGGAGGGATTTCCTGAAGGGAAAAAGAAACAAAGATCAAGAAATACAATAGCTGGCATGCTTATAAGAATTTTATATATATATATATATATATATATATATATATATATATATATATATATATATACAAACAGTTACAAACTGAAATTCATTTTTACATACATTGTGGAAATGAATAAAACTAATGGGCAACTGGCTTCAGATTCACTGATGCATCTTCACATGTAGGATAAAAAAAGTAAATAGAAAAAGTATGTAGATTATCATCAAAATGAATAAAAAAAACACATTAGCCATTGGTTGACTAGATTACACACTTAAAACTTATTTTATCAATTATTCAGACTAGGGTACTAAGGATTATGGTGTCAAAATAAAAATGGCAGCTGGTAGTTTCATTAATGCAAACTCTTAAAAAACCAAGTAGCTGCCCTAAATGGAAATCAGAAATTTGGTGGAAGCTGAACACAGCATGAGAGAAAACTATGACATGGATAGGTTACTTATATTTAACAAAGATACGTTGTTGTGAATGTTTTTATCAAGCAATTCTTTGCAAGGAATGTAAACATTTTCACTTCAAAATTCTCTATGATAGACTTGCTAACAATATTCTATGAATATACAAGGAAGAAATACTTGAAATAAACAACATTCAAATAAATAGTTCATTAGCACCCTGAACATTTAATTCCAAATAATAGTAAAAATAAGAGGAAAAAAAAAAAAAAAAAAGTACTTTATGAAAAGGGTGAAAACTTCTTACCCATAAAGTTGTAGTTGCTTCTCGATCTCCAGTTGGGAGTTCTAAATGTAAATCTCCAGCACTGGAAAACATTCCAACCACCTGAAATAAACAGAACAAATATTTGTTTTTTTGAGGATTTGAAAGGAGATTCCTAAGACTGTATGGAAAAAAAAAAAAAAAAAAAAAAAAAAAAAAAAAAAACAATATTAAGTGATTAAAAATAGTTTTGTCTCAAAATAAATACATATAAAACATATACAGAACATTGTACACCTCGGTGTCAAAAGCCATCAAATAGTAATGGCAGTGATAACGCTGTACCTTGCAGTTTTCAATAAGGCTTGACTAACATTTCTCAACTTTTTTTTTTTTTTTTTTTTTTTTTTTTAAGTCACATTTGTAGAATAACTAAATTCTGGGGTGCACTTAAAATTTTAATAAGACAAAATTAGTCATGAAATCGGAAAATAATAGAAAAGTCTCCTGAAATAAGCATTTATTTTTTAAGACATTAAATTGTATATTTAAGTCTGTTTGTGTGAAACCTGTGCTTCCACAATTTTTTTTGAATATGAGGTTTTAATTGTGAGAAATATATTGTCATTTTTCATCAATGCATTTAATATTTCATGTATTTTTGCATTTGACATTGTCGATAAGTGGAAAGAACCATAATTCACAGAGGAATTGCAATATTCTATGTTTAATAGCATTCTTCTTGTATGGAAATCCAAAATTGATCAATGGTTACTGACTTATGCCACCTACTGTTCTGTTAACGATAAGGCAATGTCATCAGTTGAAACATTAATGAAAGTGCTGCAAATCCAATCATATTGTTCAATGTTTATAGATGGAAAGTTACACGGATTACCTTTCCAGAGTTGTCAAATAATCCATTTTTGCAGGGAGTAAATCATTTACATGGACTTGGTATTTCTAGCTTTTTAAAAATAAAGATTTTTTAAAATATAAATATAATTAATAAATTACTCTTTGGATAGCACACCTGGCGACCTTTCAGGGCACATTAGTACACCCAGACTCACTGATTGAGAAATGCTAGTCTAGACCTATATCAATGGACTCTGACATCTGATGAGCTAGTGTGAACAGCAACAAGTCTACTCATGGCAAGTCAACCTGAATTATCAAAGTATAAACAGAGGGTGCCAGTCAGTACATTCCATTTCTGAAATTGTAGTGACATTAAACATACCTTGATCTACAGTGTCATGTGTACCAGGAATACCTGATGAAAGGCATTACTGCCTACTATGGACAGTTCAGTAGTTGACCACAGGTCAGAACCAGGAGGTGTGTGGCTAGAAATGTCTGTGGTAACAGACAAGTGACATTGGTTCAAATTATACACACATTCAATCCAGGAGGTACCAGACACATATACAGCAGGCAAGTTTGGCATTCTCTAGCTTGGATACAAGAATAACGACAACACCTCAGTACCTGGGCTCAATGATATCACTAATTAGACCCCATTGGGAACATGATGCATGATCCAATGAATTATAGATCCAGTTGTTTCAGACTGAAAGTATAGTTTGACTGTGAAGCAAATCCTATGAGGCAATGAACACCAGTTGTCATGAAAGTGCTGTACAGGTGTCTGCGTAATAGTTTTTTTTTTTTGGGGGGGTGATGTTCATGTGGCATGGATTAGATCCATCTAAATTTGTCATTGACCACTGCATGACCATTTGCATATATTCACTTACTACATATTCCTTAACAATGACAGACTATTTCAGCAGGATAATGCATTACGTCAGCTGCCCAAGTTTCCCAGAACTGATCTGAGGAACATTTTGGGAACTTTTAGCATGTCCACTCATATTTGTTCGATGTATTTACAGGACATGGTGAAGCCATTGGTTCACATGCAATATCCCTCCCCTACAAATATCAGAGAGACAGCATGGTTCAAGATTTCTCCAGAGTTCTACCAACCTCTTTTGGAATCAATGCCATACAAAGCTGCTGCACTTCGTTAGGTGAGAGGGACAAATCCTTCAATATGATATGAGTCACCTCTACCATGATTTTGCACATCATTCATTAATTCATTTTCTATGGCTTACCAACCATTTGCAGGTTATTTAAAGCCAGAAAATATTTTTAAATCTTTAAAGAATTTTTAAATCTTTTAAGAATTTGGGGGGTGCAGGAGAGATAATGATTTAGTGATACAACTTTTATTAATTAACCCATAGAGAAGGGGCAAGAAAAGGTGGATTCGTAATATTCCCAATGGTATCTGCACATAAGTAAATATATCAAACCCAACTGGAATTGGAACTCAGCTCTCTGATTAATAATGCAGAGTGATTATGCATTACAAACACCCAAATATTCCCAAGCAGTAAGCTAGGAAGTGACCAGGTTTGACGTTGCTTAACATTGGTGGTTGTACAGAAACCAGTATTTCAACAGGATATGACTGTAAGCCACTTTGCATACCCGTGTGAAAATATAGCTCTAATTTTAGCAAAAGCCAATATGTAAAATCCATGGACTTACATAATCATTGTCAATTACTGTATAATTCATGCATTAATATATGACATCTGATTTAGAGATCACTTTTAACCCATGTAAATTTGAGACATATAGGCATTCTATCAAACATTAGTCATCTGTGATTAATACTAGATGGTGTGTGTGTGTGTGTGTGAGTCTAGATACAGGGTGCGATGGGTAAATTGTCGCCATTATATATTTTTAATTTCATGCATGCACATTGTTTTTGTTAACTACACAGTATGATAGGGTCAAGTGGGCACCATCTGTAAAAAAAGAGCACCATGAAACGAAATGGCATGCTGTACTGCTTGGCATTCACACCAGAAGCTCCAATACGAATTTCTAAGTGTTTGATTGTCAATCTGAGGACAGTACAAAGGATTCAAAAAGAGTTGGATGAGTAATGATGATTACAAAGGTATGGCAGCTCAGAAAACTCACTCTGATCGTTCTGATAAGAACTCCTGAATTTGTTAGTGAGATCCAAGGCCATAATTGACAACGATCCTTCCAAATCAATCAGGTCCATAGACAGGGACATAGGACTGTGAGTTTCGTATCAGACAGGTAGTACATGAAGACATTTGGTATTTCTTATACAAGATGAGAAAGGACCAATTTTTATCCCAAGCCATGAAGGACAAGAGGAAAAACTACACCATGAAACTTTTGAATAAAGCCTCAAGCATCACCTACAACCGAACATGCTTTTATTTTTCTCAGATGAGAAAAATTTCTGCCAGGATAAGATTGTGAACACACAGAACAATCCTTGGCTTGCTGTGTCCCCCAAAAATGTACCAAGAGTGATGAAAACCAAATATCCAGTTATCATCATGGTGTTTGAAGTGATTACTAGGCTTCAGATTCAACACAGAGATCTACATCAAGTACTTTCAGTAGATAGTGCTGCCCTGAGTCAAGAGGGCACTTGCTGGAAGACCCTATGTCTGGTAACAGGATTCTGCACCACACAAGCAGGAGAACCCAGTCATGGCTGTCAGACAATTTCTGTGACCACATCACCCCTTACATCTGGCCACCTAACTGCCCAGACTGCAACCCCCACCCCTGATTATTATGTGCAGAGTGCAATTAAGAGATCAACAAAACCCTTTGTAACACCAAAGTTGAACTGAAGGCAAGGATTATGGCAGCATTCACCAACTTAAATAAGGAAACCATCCTGAAGAGTTGTAAAAAATTCCAAAGTTGTCTGAAGGCCAATGGTGATTTTATTGAATAAATTTACTCTTTAGTATTTCAAGATATTTTTGTGTAATTTTGGTAAATATATCTGTTTAAATGAGATGTCATATATATATCCAACTTTTATTTACTGCTCATCATCCAGTATAGTTTGTCCAGACCAAATGGAAGGATAATGTATTATTCCCATTGTTATTTCAAAACTCAATCCAAGTGTGTATATATATATATATATATATATATATATATATATATATATATAGCTAATATTAGTAGTAAATATACACATAGATTACTACGATACATAGGTGCACACATACATATATATTTTTTTTGTAACAAAAAAATAATTCCAAGAGGAGAGAATCCAGGTAGAACTCAATGTCCAGGACAGAGTAAGGATATAATAAAAAGGCTTAAACACTAATATTCCATGGTCATAATTTATTGCATTGGAATCGTAAAAATGATCAAATTCATCAGACCTAAAAATTCAAAAAGAAAACAAAAAACAACTCCAGAAATAAAAATAGAATTTAGAGAGAGTGTAAGTATGAGAGTGCGGGACAAATGTTAGAGCTAAAGAGAGGGGTAATAGATGAGAGAAGGTGGGAGATTAAACATTAACAGAGAGAAGTTTTAGAGAGGTTTAAGTGAGAGAAACATGAATGTTGTCGAATGTCTAATACATTAAAAGATACATTTTGTGGTGACATACACGGTTTTGAACAATAAAATAGAGAAATTAAAAAAAAAAAAAAAAAAAAAATTTTTAGACATACTGGGTTGTATATTTTTTTGCTTTATTATTTTAATTAGATCCCTCAACTAGTTTCAGCTAGCATAGCCATCATCAGGAGAAATAAAATTTGTTTGTTAGTAGCAGTGAACTACAGGAAAATATATATATATATATATATATATATATATATATATATATATATATATATTTGTGTTTGTCAAAACAAATTTCACCATTTGCTTCCTTGTTTGCCTTAAAAGACATTCTATTTTTAACATGATGACAAGATAACTTGTCAACTTACATTTCTGAATATTATCACTTATTTATATCAACAAAATACCCAGTTACAACAAATCTATTTATATAGAAATTCTAAATTTTTTCACTCTCCTCAGAGGCCACTTTGTTACTTAAATATGCTGAGGAGTTCAGAAAGCTTTTAAGATTTGTAAATTATATATCAATATGATTGTTTTGGGGGAAGATAGTGGAGTGGTTTCCTGTTGTCTTTTTCCCCAGTTTTATATTCAGAGGCCAGAGAAGCTAGCCAGCTATTTAAACATAGGATAAGGCAGTAGAGAGATGGATTAACACCTTTATCAATAAGGTTACTGTAAACTGAACTCAAATACTTCAGTTGGAATTTGAAGCTGCTTGGTAATTTGATTGTCCATACCAGCGATATTCAACTAGGGCGCCCCATGAGATATTGTCACTACATACATATATGTGTATGTATGCATGTGTGGAAGTAGTAATGGTACAGTGTCAGTATTTGAATAAATGAAAAAGTATTAAACTTTTTTTTCAAGTAATTCTTTCCACTATTCTTTGATTGTTATTTTAAATACTTTGGTTTATTTTCTTTATTTTTTTTCAGAGTATTTTTATTTTTTTTAAGGTCTCAAAACATTTGGCAGTACCCATTGATACATTTTGGATTTCAATGCAAAAGGAATATCCCACATTAGCTAAAAAGGCTGTATTAGTTCATATTGCAATTTTCTATTTCTTATTTATGTGAATTTGGCTTCTCAACCCTAAATAACATCAAAAATAAGAAGCGAGAAAGACTACATTTAACTGAAAAAGAAATGAGGGTCTTGTTGCACATTCAATCAAACATTGACGAAATCACAAAAAAAAACAAAAAAAAAAAAAAAAAAAAAAAACAGGCACAGGTTTCATACTAAATAAGCTGCACAAATAGTTGAATAGAAACATTGAAATAAAATTCATATGTGTGTGTATATATATATATATATATATATATATATATATATATATATTTTAAAATCTATGGTTTTATTTCATGACATTTAAATGTATGCCTTTAAAAATTTTGTTAAGAGTGCTATTTTCATTTTCTTAGGTGTGCCATTGCTTAAAAAGTTTAATAAACTCTGGTCTATACTATCAACCCTCAAACTAAAATTATCAATTTTGTATCTTAAGGTGTTGTTTAAGTGCCATTTTTCACATTGATAAGCACAAAGGTTTTTTTGGGGGGAGGGGGGGGTTAAAGAATTTTAAAAGCAAAACAAACATGGTTTCATTCTACATTTCATCATCTATTGAAAAAATAGAATTAAGAAAAATATTATTGACAAAAGAAAGTAAGACATACTTGCAAGGTGGAACTGTGTGGATTGTGCATTTCTATTAATGAAGAGAAACTACTGTTCAAGGGTACTTTGGCACCTAAATAGGGCCGAAGTCTGTAGGGATTTGGAATCCCAACACCAAATACCTGAAAGAAAAATAAACAAAAACATATAGATCAAGGATAAGTCAATGATATTAATATGGTTCTAAGAGGACAATGACGGAAGTAAAGTAAATTTCATCACATTGTACTTTTAAGATCATTCAAAGTCAACTGAAGTGCCAGTAAACTGTCCTCTTTAATCCAACTATAAACAACTTGACAACCCATTTTCCAACAGACTACTTGACTTCAATAGTTTCAATGTAGCAATCAAATAGCTGTCAAATTAAAACCTATTTCTTCCCACCTGATAGATAGATAGAAATAAAAGTGCTCAAAATAAAATTCCAAGTTGAATACATAGAGCTAATATATATAAGAATGTCTAAAATGACAGCCTACCTCACAACCTGAGTTCTGACCACAAGGTCTCCTCAGGCAAGTGAATATATATATATATATATATATATATATATATATATATCGAATATATATCATATCATCTATCCTCCATTCTCTTTTCCCCACTGGTGTTCATTTTCATGACTGGAATCAGAGATGACTGTGAATCAAAGAGGTTGACAAGGTCATTCACATGAATTAGATTTTGGTGGACAACTGTGCAACAGAGAAACCCACACAGTTGGCCAGAAGTAATTCCATCACAGCTTTATATATATATATATATATATAAATAAATATTTTGAAATGGCATATATATATATATATATATATATATATATATATATATATATAATATGAAGAAATGGCATATATCTTGATATTCTCAACAAAACCCAAAGTAGTGTCTGCCATGTTATTGGTTCTGGCCTGGTACGCGGACTTCAGTCACAATCCCCACAATAGTGACATGACTTCCCTATGCCTTTTCTATAAATATTTTACAGCAATTGTTCTAATGAGCTCTCCCTCCTTGGTACCTTAATTTAAATGTTCTACCAGATTAGCAACAAAATTTTATCATTTTACTTTTGAATCAGCTAGATGTAACTAAGTTCTATTTTAAAGGTTTCCTTTCTTGCACCTCTGGCCTATGAAATTGCCAATTTCTTGCTCCCCTGCCACCTACAATCTTCAAAAACTTAAATGCAAAATCAATCGTCTTCTGTCTTCTCAAATTCTCCCCCCATTCTTCTATTGTCCTCTCTACTCGGTAAAATCTTCTCATTCACTCTCAATAACACCTGGCACCTTAGCAGCATTATCACCTTGCCATTATATATATATATATATATATATATATATATATATATAAAGATTTGTCGTTCTTTGGTGTATGAGGGTACAGCAGCTATGCTCTTAAAACTGAACAGCAAGACTTCCCATACAAATGATTTTGATTATAGCAGTGAAGAGGCTTATGCAGAACCCATCCACACTTTTGTTTTTTTTTTAGAAGAACTAAATACAGGGAATTGGTGCAGAGAGATCTCTCCAAATGATATATATTTTCACAAGATCCAAATCCAGGGTCTTCTCACTCCTATTGGAAGAATCCTTCCCCGATTGACCATGTCTTCAGGGATGTACCTGTACTCATCACACTTGGCGGCCAACTATGTGTTGACGAAGCTATTTAATCCATAGTTGTAGGTTTTGAATTCAGGGTTATCTTTCTCCTAGACCTGTTGCCAACCAAGGATATAGGACCCAGCCTGCACTGCTATCTAACCCATAGCTGGAGGGTAAGAGAGGCAGATTCATTGCTTTCCCAAGGCTATTTACCTACAAGTGGATGTAATGAACCTGGCCAATTCCTTAATCCAAACCACTATTAATCCACAGTAATATATAAAAAAAAAAATTACCAGTTGCAGTACCTATCATCCAGTAGAATAGAGGTTGAGTTTTTAGTTTTTACCTTTTTAAAAAAAAAAAAAAAAAAAAAAATTATAGCATTCGATACAAAAGCTGAGATTTGATGCAATAAATCCTGACACCACAAATTAGATTCATAGCTTTTACCAATTTTTGAGTGTTTAATTTTAAAGAACATCTGAAAAATGCACTGAAATACCTAATTTCTAGGGTTTTTTTTTTTCTGGCTTACAAATTGACTTCAAACTTTGACTATTTCAAGAATAAATCCAAATAAAGTTGATATCTTTTGTATTAGATAAATTGAAAGCAAAATATATTCAAACAAGAATTCTAATTATGAATCACAAGCAAAATATGTAATTTTTTACTTTATTCGATAAGCAAAAACTGTATAAAAATTGTAAAAGATTACAAAAAAGGCTAATCAATGAAATTACTCTTGTAAATTGACAACTAATTAAGTATGAATAAATGTTTACTTATCTAATGGACACATTTTTATAGCCTCTTCCCTCAACTCCAATTCATCTGACAAGGTAAAAAGCATTGTGCTGTAAATTTTTAATGCAACATTTTGTATTTTGATCAAATGTTGATTTATTCTCTGAATCATATTTGATGATATACAGATTTTGGTTATGGAATTTATTATCCCTTTTAATTTCAAACCAAATAATTGTATATATTTCAATTATAAATTTTCTAAGGCTCACACTGATCATTGGAATGAAATTCCAATGTCCCAATTTTGAACCAAAACAATCTTTAAAATTGTTTCCTCAAAAAACTGTAAGGATTTTGAAAAAAAATAATTTGTGTCATTATTCATCATGTCAATCCAAACTTTCAAATTGTGAGCAATACCATGGTTCTAAAACTGACCTGTGCAACTCCACCAAATAGTCAACTTATTAACAAGTTTTACTGATCTACATATTATAAGTTAAATACACTTAGTTATTTCTTTACTGCCAGGCAGATACACTAGTACTATTTCAAGTAGAATACTAATATTTTATTTCTCAGAGAAAAATGTGCAACATTTTAGAGACAAAGATTAACTTAGACCAGGGGTTGGCAACTCATTCGACCCCGCAGGCCAGATCGTGTTATAATGACGGGTCGCGGGCCGGACGAAGGCCATTAATGAAAAAATAAGGAAAATTATATATGCAGACCCCTGACAACCTAAATATTTAAAACCATAATGAAAATAAACATTGAGAAATTAGAAAAACAAAAGAAAATCTAAAATTAAAAAACACCTAACAAAAATTACTTTTCTTCAAAGAACGTCAAAATACTTCAAAGTGAAAAAAAATCACCCGAAGTGAAATGCATGAAATTATGACATGCAGGTTTGAAACTTATTGAAAATTGTTCCACAAATGAACCATACACACATCAAACAAAAACGAAGCACATATACCCATACACGAGTACAAATAGTTGCAAACATATACACTTACGTACGTACACATGCGGTATCATCCATACATTCATGAGGCATGTATGTATAATGCGCGTATGTTTAACTGTCTTTAGATTTCTGCTACCTCGCATGTCAGACCCTCTCTGGCTTCTTTCACTTTATCGTTCCTTTCGTTTCTGTTACCTTTTAATGTAGCCAAGGGTTATAACAAATATGTATCCATTATTTGACATTAAACGTAGGCAACGCAACTTGGTAAAATAAGTCTCATGAAAGATAACTGGCACATAATTCGAAAGCCTTGTCTTTCATGTTAAAAATAGAGTCATTGGTAATCAGGCTTGTGGGACGGTCAAATTGCCTTCGCGGACCGGATCTGGCCCGCAACTTAGATGAATGTTTTTTTCTTTTTTATGAACACAAGTTCCAAGTTCCTTTTGATCAGAATAAAAGTTAATTTTATGATTGTATTAAAGTTCAAAAGCTGATCTACTCTAGGAAATCTGACCAAATACCACATTACAGAATGACTTCAAGTACTTTTTAGTAACTACCACCTTATATTACATACAAAAGAAGATCAATAAGTCTGTAGACTGCCAGTTATTTGCTAGATTTTAATCTGAAATTTTCACAGTATAATGTTTGATCCAGGTGATTAAGTGCATTGATAAGGATAAAGTTGAAAAATATTTGCATAAAATACTTTTTTCAACATTAGGCTATATATTTAGTCATTTAAATATGTCAAATGATCCAAACAGTTTCAAACAACCAACCTTGAGCAAGCAAAAGATTTGGTCAGAATAAAATTGGTATATATAAAATAAACACCAGCACTTACCTGGTATTTAAATGACCCTTGTGTTGTGTGTATATATAAAGTATTGTCAACAGGACCCAACTGGCGGGCCAAAAACACAACATCAAATGTTGTGTTTCCTCCAGGAGGAACCATCTGAAGAAAAGAAAAAATAAACACAACTTCAAGAATAATAAAAATTTTAAAAGAATATTATATATATGAAAATTTCTCCGATTTAACCAGTAGAGAAGACAATATTTATGAATAAATAATATATATATATATATATATTATATATATATATATATAATGTGTATGTGTGTCATTAATACTTTCTGCTTAAAAAGTTTACTTTTCTGAAAATATTAAAAAATTGTTAACAAAACAAAAAAAAATAATAATAATAATAGGGTCAGAGAGAAAAACAAAAATCAAATGGCAGGTGAAATTAAAAGCAAAGTTCACTTACTTTATCTTGAAAAAATGAGCAGTGAAAATGTGCTGTGCTGCCCGATATGGACAATAAGTGGAGACTGGTTTTTGTGTCAGCATTGTGTACAGACACTTGCTGTAGATAGGGCATACCCACTGGACTGAAAGAACAATGAATTAAAAACAAATTATTAAATTCTTTTCATTCAGCACACTAATGAATTTAAACTTCACTTTGTTGAAAGATTTCCACATTTACAATATATCAATTAAAAAGCTGAAATTCAAATGAAGAAAAACTTTAAAAATAAATCACTATCAATTAGCTACAATAATAGCTTCAGTTCCTTTTATTTTGGTTGGTGGTACTATCAGCCTGAACGTTAATTTAAGTATAGATTAGGTACCTCCAATAATATGATGAAAAAAGCCCAAAACTTGATAAGACAAGACAAACTTATTGTCAAAATGTTTATGCAATTGTTTAGAGGAAAGACCAAATTTTATTAAATTTTTAATCCTTCTTAGCACATTTGAAACTTTGGTTAAAAAATCTTGTTTTTCATGTGTCAGTGGAGAGCATCTTTTTTTTGCAGTTAAAAAACAAAGATTAATTTTAATGAAACTTTCAAGACTTATTCACAAATGAATTAAGTTATTTTATTTATTTATTTTTTTTTTTACATCAGTTAGCACTCTACTAAATAAAATTTCCATAAATTAAATTTTGAATTCTATCAAAACTGATGCATTTATTTTGTACATTTCCACACAGTATATCATTTATAAATGTAACATTTTATACATGGCTATCATCTTGGCTTTGCACTGACCAACTAACAGTAATAACAATGAGGCTGAAAAAAAAAAATCAAAAAAAAAAATCAGAATCTTCTGATTGAGAACTAACTTTATAATAAATGAGAAATCAGATAACTATTGATTTATAAAGTTAGTAAAGTTTTAGTAGCCTCATGCTTATTAAAAAAAAAAAAAAAAAAAAAAAAAAAAAAAATGTGCTTCCGAAATATTTGGAGCGAATTGTCTTCTGTCATGATGTTCAAATATGATAAAAAAATTTTGTATACTGACACTTGTGGTCCCCTCAGTTATTGAGACAGGGTTTCCAGGTTAATATAATACTAGGGGGTGCAAAAGTAAGTATACTGTAAGAAGACAAGAAAAGCGTGCATATGCAAAGTTTGAACATTCGATGGATTGATATGCTTGTATAACATTTTGTTTTTCATTGCTGTATACCTATTTTTTTTTTTCACCCACTTAATATACAGGGTATTCCTAAAGTCTGGACACGGAGGAAATCTCATTAACTATATTTTTATTTACCTCCACAAATTAAACATGGATCTGCTGAAAGAACTGACTTCTTTTACTTAAAGGAGAAGGTGTACTCAATGAAAATCACAAATGCAACACTTAACTGAACACAAAGAGTGAATGTGTTAAAATTGATAGAAATGCGGATTTCTTGCATCAAGTTCACGTGAAACTTGCAAAGAGCATCAACCTTTGCATCACAAATAATGGAAATCATATTAAAGATGTTATTTGTTAAGATTCTAATACAATAAAATGTTGTTAAAAATTTAATTTCTTGAAAATATGCAATTTGTCTATGGTGTCCAGACTTTAGGGACACCTTGCACAAAATTTTTTAACCAAAATGTTGAAGGTTCTAAAATGGATTAAAATCATGTTTTACATCAGATAAACCCCTTTGATCTTTTCTCTTAATAAGGATTTTGATTAAACTGTTTTTATTAAGTCTGGGGCATTTTTTTTTTTAATCATGTATGCTCATTTTTAGTGAATCACACACACACAAGCTTCATACATAGTTCTCTTATTCTCTCTTAATTTGGGCTAAGAGTTTTATTTTATTTTCTTTAAAAACTTTAATGCAAAGTATCCACTTTGAGATCACTTTGCAATGATTGAAACTTATTTGCCTCCATAAATAGGAAACCAGATTTCAAGAAGTCTAAATCTGAATTTAAACGTTTCTTAGAAAATGCATAAAACACCGTTCAGTTGATGCCCAATAAAAGTGGGGGAAAGAAGAAAAAAAAAAAAAAAAGATATTTGTGATTAAACTTGTTTTGAAACTGGTTTGCATTTCGCAGCTAATTCAAGGTAAAACTCAGCTCATACCAGGCCCACAGCAGCAGCCTGGAGTGTCACTTAGCCTCAAGCACAAATCCCCGATTAAAAAAAACTGTACATTGAATTAAATCAAGCAAAGTCAAATGGTATTGCAGCATATATATCCAAGTTGGCATCAAAAGAAACTATGTCCAAATAACACTAAGCTTAATTATAGGCCTTCTGCAGCAGTAAGTCATTCAAATAAGATGATTATTTGAACACCTTTGGAGAGTGCAAATAAAATTATTACCTTTCTAGAGGCCATAATTTTAGTTGCTGGACTTGTAATTCAAACCCTTAACCCGGTCATCTATTTATCTGTGACATCTCACTCATTTTATTTATATATATATATATATGTGTGTGTGTGTGTGTGTGTGTGTGTGTGTGAGAATATAAACTAAGGAGATATTAGCAACTATATATGCATGTGATAATGTACATATACAGATGAACAAATAAATATTTAAGGTGTAAACAAAACAGTGCTCAATGTAGTTAAACAGAGCTATAAAGTAGATATTAATAAATACACATACTTATGTTTATAGTGTAATAGTTACCCAATTCATCAGGCACGAATGGTAAATGAATTATATTTTATATACATACATACGTGTGTGTGTGTGAAAATTACAATTCATGACATCCAAACAATTTACCTAATACAGATGATCATTTCGTCCATGGGAAGGTAGGATTTTCCCTGGACTTAGGCAAATACAAATGTATCTCACCAATTGTAATTCACTTATATGCTCTATAATAAAAATTATATTGAGTTCTCTTTTGTGGATCAGTTTTAATATTTTATATTAACAGGATCTACTTGGATTACTTACCCACAGAGATATATATATATATATATATATATATATTTATACATATATATATTTAAAAATTTTCTTTAGCCATTTTCGAGGGGATTGTTTTGGTGCTATAAAAAGAAACTAACACTACCAAAACAAAACCTGCTTGAAAATGGCTAAGAAAGTGGCCAAAAGCGATTGGGACAAATGGAAAAATATAAGAATGCTAGAAAAACTACAAAAAAAATATTGAAATTTTTCTAATCTTCTGTCATATTTAATGATAGATGTTCAAAAGAAAGGTTGCTCTCCCTATATATATATATATATATATATATATATATAAATAAACAATAGAACCAAACTCATCTAAGAGAAGATTATAAAATAAATTGCTGAAAAAAATGATAATTTATTACATTGCAATCTACTTGATCCAAAGTAATAAATTATAACCATGGAATATTAGTGTTTGAGCCTTTTATTTTATATTCTTACTCTGCCCTGGACATTGAGTTCTACCTGGATTGTGTGTGTGTGTGTGTGTATATATATATATATATATATATTGGCCACTAATATTATATAAGTAAATGTGGCATTATGGTGAATGGAACTGTATCTGACAAGTAGGTTAACTAGTTAAGTTAAAACTAGGAAACTCCACAGATTCGAGATAACTAAGGTTTAAAATTATTTTAAAACGATGAAAAATCTTTCTTGAAGCTTTTATTTTAGTTTTAATTCAAGCTAATTTAATATTTACAACAAGCAAAACACTTTGTTCTATTTCAAAACTAATTTAAATTGACTGGAAGGCATTTTATTTTATTTTTTTGCTAAAAAATCTGATTTCAGCATCATTTTTAGCCCGCATTTATCACAATGTAATTATCTTTATTGAAAACATTTTCAGAAAATAAAATATACTTTTCTGAAACTTTGAGGAATCTTAGTTGATTTAAAGTATAATTACTCTGAATTGGAAGTTTAAAATATTGCAGGAATGCATTGTTTAGATGCATCTGTTTATTTAAGATATCATATTGACAGATTGATGACAGATGGATGTTGTAAAAAATAATTGAAAAATATAACAAGAGAGCCTTTTTTTATATAATTTTTAAGTAATTTTTGAAATTTAGGAAAATATTCTCCATAATCTAATGTTTTATTGAATTTTAGATTCTTTGGCTTTAAATTTACTATAGTTATTGTTCTTATTTTCTGATAATGTCATGTATGGATGTCTATATCTACAAAAATAGGCATGTTTGTACACATAAAAATAAAATTAAAAAATTCTATTAAAAATATTGGTGTTTGATGAATTGTACTAATCTTTTCAATTTATGATTAGTAAATATAGTTTTCACTTAATATAATCAGAAAAGGTGAAATTAATACAGAACTTTAAACTTAATAAATTACTCAAAATAAAAAAAAAAAAAAAGAAAATAAATCTTGTAAAAATCCAATATTCATTGAAAAATTTTTTTTTCTTAAGACAATAGTGTCCTTAATATATCTTATTTATAAAAACAAAAAAACATTTCTCATTAATTTCTTAGTTTTTTTGCATTTTTTAATTTACAATTCAGAATAGATTTTCGGTAAATGGTCTTCCTGTTTTACAAAAAAATTGATTATTTAAATTCTTCAAGGAGTTTTGCTTTTAACGAATATTAAGGGGGTGAAAATTGAATTCATGGAAATTTCATAAATTAATTAAGTTGGGGATGGGGGAGTAATAGATATAAAAAAAAAAAAAAAAATTTTTTAATTATTTTATTAAGATTTTCTAAAATAATTTCATACATTTGTGAACAAGTCCTGAAAATTTCATTAAAATCTGACAATTATTTGATTTTTGCAATAATTTCCAAATTAATGTGTTTTTTTTTTAATGAAAAAAAAAGGGGGGCCTTAAATTTACTATACTAATCTTGTCCATCAAACCACATAATGCCTTCTGGGACAATGGCTGGGTGTTGGAGAGGCTATTCTTAACCCTTAGGTAAAACTTCAAGGCTCTTCACCATCTAATCTAGGAAGTTGATGCAGAGCATATGTTGACAATGGTCAATGTTTGGCATTCTTATACTGTCTTCAGATGATATACTGGGGAGCCTTAACTCCCCACAAGAGGGAGAGAACAAGACAAGCTAAATCAATTAGTTGGGTAAATGGGAGTGGAAGTACAGAGAGTTGGTAAAGAAGGAAGGGGTAAATGTGTGAAGTATAAACTTCTGCCCACCACTTTAAGGAGTATCTTGCAAGGCTTGTTTATCCAGAGGAAAGGCCCAGGAAGAGAAATTCCCTTCCATACACCCCCCAATCTCAAACCAGCAGACTTAATCATGATTGATCTTAAGGTCCCTGTTACTATCTTATACCCTCTGATTTCTATGCCAACTTAATCTGGGCAGTGCCTATGACAAACCCTCTCATATTGTTGGCATATGTGGAGCGACTTTGGTTGGTTTTCGTTTTGTCCAGCCAGAACAAACAAAATTTGCTTCCTAGTTTGACCTGAAATGCCAACCCTCAAGACGACCTACAAAATGCCAACCCTCAAGACGACCTACAAAATGCCAAACCTCAAGACGACCTTTTTTAAATGCCAAACCTCAAGACGACCTACAAATGCCAAACCTCAAGACGACCTACAAAATGCCAAACCTCAAGAAAACAAAAAAATGCAAACCTTCAACCTTTCATCAAAATGCCAAACCTCAAGACGACCTACAAAATGCCAAACCTCAAGACGACCTACAAAATGCCAAACCTCAAGACGACCTACAAAATGCCAAACCTCAAGACGACCTACAAAATGCCAACGTCAAGACGACCTACAAAATGCCAACGTCAAGACGACCTACAAAATGCCAACGTCAAGACAACCTATTGTTTTCCTCAAGACGACCTTGAAAAATGCCAACCTCAAGACAAACTACAAAATTCCAACATTTGTGCTTTTTGCTTTAAAATTTTGAAATTCTAACTTTTTTTTTTTATAGTAATTTTAATCATTTCAATGAGTTACACTTTTTCAATGACGATGCTAAACTCTTTAAAACAACAGAAACTAAATTTAACATTCTTTCAATATTTACTAAAATTCAATAAGACAGCTGTTTTGATATCAACTAATAATTAAATTATCATAGATTACAAAGTTAAAATTAACTTTCTGATATGATGAACAAGATTAAGTTATTAAAGGCAATGATGGGCTAGTGGCTCAAATTGTGGAATTAGAGAGCAGAGTTCAAATTCCACTTGAGTTTGTTACATTCACTTATATGCAAATGATATCTTATCTTGTTCTTATTTAGTACTGCTCAGTTATTCCTCACCCAACAGAAGCAGTAAATTTTGATTGACAAGACCATATAACCAGATTCAAGAGATCATTACATTGCATTGGTAAAAAGTAAATATACATCAAACATCAATCCAGAAAAAAAAAAAAAAAAATCCAAATCCAGTTTTTTTTTTAAAGTCTCACACATAATAAATAGAAGTAAAGGGTGTTCCAATAAGTTGGACTGATTTTAAATGTGAATTAAGTTTAAGTGTCTAATCATTTTTTTTTTTCTTTCAGATTTAACAACTTAAGTCAATGGAAAGATTAACAATCAAACAATATGTTAATGTTATTGAAACCTATTAGGAAAATGGATATTCAAACAGAAATTGAATTAGAAGTTCCCTGGTCACATCTTCTCTCAAAACAGCAAAGTCACTTGGCCACCACGATTGTGCAACTTGACATCTTAGATTTGTTCCATTGGGGTCATTTCAAAAGTAAGGTCTATGCCAACAATTCAACAGCTGAAGGAGGAGATAATAAGGCACATTGGGGAGATCGAGGAGCAACTATGCAGAGACATCATAAAAAAATTTTGACCATCGAGTGGAGGTGTGTTGCAGAAACCTTGGCAGATATTTGAGCGATATTATTTTTCACACATAATTGTCATAGCTTAAATAACATGATCCAATAAAGTAACAAATAAATTTTCACCAATAACACCGATTTATTTACTGCTGACTTTGATCTGTCTTAATGAAACACCCTTTACTAGTGCATTTCTTGAATCCATATTTGTTTACATGTAAAAAGAAAAAAAATATATACATACTGTTCTCCAAATTCCAACATTGGTGGATCCAGTCTAACACCATTTGGTAAAATATTTTCTTCATGAATACTAGAAAGAAAAATAATAAAATAAAGAATGGGACAATGAGGCATACAAAATAAAAGAGACATGTATATCAGGGTTAAGAATTTTAAATCATTCAGAGATGTCAATTTACAAGGACACAAGGAGCTGTAAATGAATTCAGTAAACAGAAACCTTTACTGGTTGACTGCACAAAAAGGTCAATAACGAAAACCTGGAGACATAATCAATTTCTAAAACGAAAAGAGACAAGAAGAAAGAAAGAAAAAAAAAGCATAGGTGAGTAACAGGTCTACATTTAAACAAACAGTAACATTACTCAAGAGATCCCTCAAAATGATAAATATTGATCTTTTTTTTCTAGATCATTACAATCTTTCTGTAGAGTTAATCATTTCTAACACTTATTGCAAACACCCTTGCTCTGCACAGGGCACATTAATCAGTGATATTTATTACTGGTGTCATTGCGGGAAGGGGTAGAGATTAGGCTCCCCTACAAATCACACCCCACTCAGATGACCCAACCACATCCTGGCCTTTTTCACTTAAATCATTGAAATTTTCCCCAAGCTTATGTAGGTCTAATTATTTTGGAATTCAACCAATGAGAATTAGTTTTATATTTACTGTGGTTCTGCCTGGCTATTTAATGCTATTGAATATTTTCCCACCAATTTTTTTTCTTCTTAATCTTTTGCTGATTTGTCTTATTTTTTTTTTTCTTTCTAAAAAGGGAACTTCAGAAATCTCAATACTTTTAAAGAAATTTAAATATCAAATTTATAGTTTCAATATTGCCACAATATTTCAAAAATTTGTCTATGAACACAGTAAGCTTTTCAGATTTCAAATATTAAATTTTTTTTGTTTTTTTAATATTTCCTGATAAGTTTTTAAAAATTATAAGCATTAGGATATATTTTTTAATAAGTATATGTTGGCACAATCAAATCTGTAGAAGCATTTTTCTTTCTTTTTTTTCAAATTTAAATTCTAAGTTTTTGCTGACTGGCAATTTAAAACCATATTTCAGTCAGTGAAACTTTGAGACAGAAAACCCTGAAGTGAAATTCATTAAAAAAAAAAAAAAAAAGTTAAGGACATTTGAATCCAAATTAAGACAATGTATTTTTTCTATCTCTCTCAAAACAGTTCATGAAGTATTTTTCAGTTGTGTGATGTTTAAGGACTTACTATCATCACGCTAACATGTGAACCTTCAGCATGTGTTTAAAGCTTCTATTTATTATTGAATTCTATTTAGCCAAGGACTTAAAACAGAAAAAAATGTTATTGAAAATGATTTAATTAATCATTTTGCAAAGTGACAGAGAGAGAAAATAGATGAAAGAAAAAAAAAAGACTTACTTTAATTCTGAATAACTTTCCCCTGGTTTTATCTGAAAAAGAAAATTTTGCTTTAATAAAAGCTGCATTTCCAAAATTCTTTTGGATGTAACAAAATATTCAATTACAAACTTGTTCTTCTCAAAGACAATAGTGTTGTGAGGTGAGTGCATTTTGATAAAAAAAATTTTATATTTATGGTTACTGTGGTTATAAACTAGAATTTTTTTTTCAACATGCTGACCTCACAATATTTAGCATTGTTGAGGTTATCACTAACATTTTTGCCAAGATTTACAAACCAATTGCTGAAATATTAAAAATTGAAAAAGATATACAAAAAAACAAAAAACAATACTGCATTATTATTAAGTATTTAATTTTATCATTAAATTATTTATAAAATAATGGGAGTATTTTGTATGTTAAATAATAAAACTTAATTTTTCCAAAAACATTAATGGAAATTTATTGTACAAAAGTACACACCCTAGTAAAACCAACCACCTGTTTGCACTTCTCCCCAAAATTTGGTTTAAATTGGTCAATGTATGATTATTTTAGAGGATGTGATAGACTAATGAAAGTCATAGAATTTTATATATAGATAGAAGCAGCTTTTTTTTCTAAACTGCACAAAGAAATTAAAGTTCATATTTGTATTTCAATGAAGAAATCAGTTGAAAATATGCTTTATATAGTGAAGAGAATAGTCTATTTTGTAAGTGCTTTGAATTTTATGTTATGACGAAAGACGACAAAAAGACAGGAAATTATCTATGACATTTCTTCACATTTACTCAAATTCCTTCTTCAGGTGTCATGTGTGATGTATGCTTGGGTGATCAGGTCTATTTTCAATTCATGACTAACTTGGCAGAATTCCTGCTGTAGGCTGCCATGAATTTCTACAGTAGAAGGGTTGCCAACCAAGACTAAAGGACCCATTCTGTCTTGTTATTTAATCCACAGCTGGGTTAATCAAATTAATGAAAAATCATTGCAGTGAATATCTTGATTGGACATTATATTTTCACAGATTTAATTTTTTTTTTTTTTTTAATGTCAGATCCCTTTCAGACATGGGCAATCAGGTTTCTCTAAAAAAAATTCCGTTTCTTATTTGTCAAGGGGCGAGATTTCTTCACGGAGACAGTACAGTGGTTTCAAGTTGCCCATGCCATGGTTTTGCATTCAGAATAGCACTTTTCCCAAACTGGCTGCCACTAAGGCAGTCTAATGCATTATTTAATCCATAGCCATAAGAAGAGATGGATTCATGCCTTTTCCAAGGGCATTAGTGTGAAGTGAACACAACAGAATATGCTGAAATTTCAAGTATGCTCATCAATTCTATTTTTGCCATCATGAACATATTCAACAAAAAAATTAAATTATTGAAGTGAAGGTGTTTTTGAGAATATAAGCCTTCCACCATTTTGAATTTGTAAGATGTTATGGTAAAGAGATAAAGGATTCATTTCTTACTTTCATTCACAATTTCTAAACAAACATTTAGTCAAATTTAATGATCAATAGGAATAAACATAGAATTATATCAATGTCGCAAATATCCTCATCAATGGTTGAATGTTTTTTGAAATAGGTAGCCCAAACTCTCCTAGATTACACTGTGAAAACATAACAAAAATAGTGAAGTTTCCTTTCAACTACTGATATCGTGTTTATTTTGGAGGCTATTTTTATAAAAAGTATGCAAACAAAATTCAATCTTTTTGCTTTCTGAAGATTGAATTTTTTTTTTTTTTTGAGTAATGATTAGTTTTTATTTCACTTCTGTTTATCACTATTTCAATGACAGTGTATTTTTTTTTTAAAAAAACATAAATGAGTTTAAAGTGTTATAAACATTTGTTTGAGGGATTGACCAATGATTCATGAAACAAATTTCTATGTTTTACAGTCATTATTGTCTCTTTGAAAAGAGAAGAATTGCATTTCACAAAAGTTATCAAAATTAGATAATCTATGGCAAATCCCAAAAATTATGAAAGTTTCACACATGTACTTCTAATGGATACTTTTTTAAGGGAAAAGTTCTTCTGACTTGTTTTTGCCCTTCTGGCCAATTTTACATGGTAGAAATATAGGTTCTTTTTGGGTTTTTTATTGATGTGCTACTGAAAAAAAAAAAAGAATTAGCTTCATCTGTTGTGCTCTGAATCATTGCAAGATATTAAGTGTTTTAATGAAACTTATATGAACTATCAAAAGTACCCTCCTGTGTCATGTCTTGAAACTATTTCATTGTTGGGAACACAATTTTACCCAATGTTTAGGCTGGTCTGACCTAATAATTGATTTCATTAGCATTATATTTCTTTTACTTCAAAACAACCTATATTTATAATGAGTTTTGATTAGTTTGAAGCTGACATCTTGAAATTGGATTCTGGTTCAATAGTACATCATATGGAAAACTGACAAATTTGAATGGTCATAACTTTGTTGCTAATTGAACTACCAAGATAAATTTAGTATCATTCTTTATGTTTTGTCAATCTCTCTCTCTGTATTAAAGTTTTTTTTTTGTTTTTTATTAGATATATTAATAAAATTTCAGTATTGGATACCTATTTGAAGCAATCAGTATTTTGCATTTATTTCATGCTTTCAAAGTGGATACAATTCATAATGTTAAAAAAAAACACACAAACAACAACATAAGTTACCAAACCACACATCACCAAATAAGTTATTGTAAATATTTAATGAAAACTTAAGCTGAAATTCAAATAAAGTGTTTGACCAACATCAGTTATGACATACCAATTATGGAAAGAGATAGGTTAATGCTTTACATGTTGAGCAATTAAGGATTTAGCACATATTTTGCAAAATGTGTCTCTTATGGTGACATATGGATAATTTTAAAGAAATCTCATCAGTTTGGTTACAAGAAAAATAAGAATTCCAACAAATGATCCCAACTGGCTTGGCTGGTATTCATTATCATCATTGGCTACAGACAAAATAAAAATTGTTATCTTGATCATCATTAATGTTATGGAGTAAAGCCATGTATGCTTTCTCTCTGAAGAAGGCTCAAAAACATAGTGGCTGAAACATGATAGTAAAGATATTAATCCAAAAATATGGGCTGTTAATAGAAATATCTACTTTGTCATATCTAATTAACAGTGACATTTCAATTTTTAATTCTGTGACAAGTTTTAGAAAGTTATTTGTAAATGGAAATTTTCATAGCTGGAGTTGTTAAAAGTAGCACCCATGAATTTGTATGCTTTCAGCAATATTAAATTGTTTATGTAAAATACAGCTCTATGTATATTAAAGAAAAAAATGTCAAAGTTAAGACAATATGTAATGTAAGCTGTTTAAAAAAATCCCATGTCAGAGAACACACCAACTGTTTGAAGAAACTGGAAAAAAATTTACATCTATGCCATATTGCAAAGAACAGTCTTATATTTAAAACAATTTTGTCTCATTCCAGATTTCAACTCTCATAAAAAAAAAAAAAATTCAAGTCACTGCAGATATTAAACTGCCAAGTAAACTACGCAAGATTTCCTTTAAAAATAGTTTGCTGAAATGTTAGAGCTTACACAAAAAAAGTTTCCATCTTGAATTTCCAAGTAAATATGGCTAGTTGTGCTTTCCTGTTTTTGCCACATCAGAAATGTTTAAAAACACTAACATCCTAAAGAGAAATGAAAACTGCAAAACCAGTTTCTTGTCTACGCAACATCCGTAGACATGAATATTTCAGCTAAAACTTGATTTCCTACATTCTTCTTTAAGAAAAAGAAACAAAGATTTTATAGAAACAAGTGTCTAAAATACTAGATTTGTTCATAAAAAAAAAATAATGTTGATTAGTCATTTAATCAAGCATAAATGGTTA
>CAHIKZ030002184.1:117500-157500 GCA_903632075.3 Acanthosepion pharaonis | reverse complement strand
AATCAGCACTGTCTGGGTTGAAACATTCTGGGACCACTATTAAAATTATTACATCTTTAAGAGTTTGGGTGTGTATGAAATTAAAAAACAAACAGGTTCCCTTTAAACCTTTGAGTATAGCAAAATATTTTTGCCTTTTCTGAACATCAAAGTTGTGATGTACATAGCAACATTCTGTCCTAATTTGAAGATTTTCAACGACATTCTTAAAAAAAAAAAAAAAAAAAAAAAAAAAAAAAAAAAAGTCTATGAATTTTCTTCTTTGGTATGAGCTCATCATTTTATAGTTGAAATGGCTAGATGTAACCGTAAGTTCTATACTAACAAGTTTCTTCTCTCAAGCTTCTCTTCTGGTTTCTCACTTCCCAGTCAACTTTGATCTTCAAAAATTTCAATGCAATATCAATCGTTATCTTTTGTCTCCTTGATTCCTCTCTCTCTCTCTCTCTCTCTCTCTCTCTCTCCTTAATATTTTTGTTTTTCTCGTTCTTTCACACTCAGTAATCCCTTGCTCCTAAGTGGGTTTATTGCCTTACCTTTGGAGGGGGGGGGAAGAGAGAAAAAAAAAAAAAAAGAAAAAAAAAAAAGCTAGCCTGCATAAGTTATATTACAAGTAATGAGATAAAATGCAAAGATATATTTTTCAATTAAAGCATTTTCAGAAACATTTTCTACATTTCTTCCTTATAATGCCCAAGATTTCTTATATTGCAAAAAAAAAATGAAAAAAGAAAAAAAGAGAGAGACTTTCACAGAAGCCACTAGTTTATTATTGCTATTCATGTTGGTGAGGATTTAATTTTGCTATATATATATATATATATATATATATATATATATAGATATCTCCTGAAGACAGGATTTTATCATTACTTGGTAACTATCAGATTATTGCAAAAGTTTGTACCTGATTTTGATTGTGAACATAAAAATGACTGCAATTTGATACCAGTGTTTTGGCATTTTCTATATTGAAACCTTGTCTCATTCAATTGTGATTCAGACTTTGTTGAATATTGACGTTTTGTTCACAAATGAATGCTTTAAAAATGCAAGATGAAAAGTTGCACTTTCATCATAATATGCTCTATGAATTTTGGAAAGGAGTACGAATCAGAACTGCAACAAAAATCATTCAGAAGGTTTATCAAGACTGTGCTCCAGCTCTTCAGACGGTCAAAAAGTGGTTAGGCAGATTTCATCAGGGTGATTTTAACCACGCCCTGAGCAATCTTCCAATGCAGATGGAGATAAAGACGGTCTGCTTGACATCATGGAGAACAAACCAAAAACATTGATGAAAGAAATTGCTAAGAGTTTCAAAATTGATATCTCAAATGCCTTTTGCCATTTGAAGAGTCTTGGATTCATTTCCAAACACAACACATGGGTGCCACATTCTTTGGGGGAACAGAACAAGCTCTAGTCTCTTTCTGGGATGATTTCTTTGTTGTTATACCACAAAAATAATCTGTTCTTGGACAGAATTGTCATAGGCGATGAAAAATGCATCGTTTTTGATAACATTCAATGCAAACGGAGCTGGAAACAAGTTCTTGAGTTGCTGATCTATCTAGTGGGATAATTTCTTCCAGCCGACAAAACTATAACTGCAAAGAAGTATTGCAACCATCTCAATGCGGCTATAGAAGACAAACGGCCAATTTTGGGAACTCGAAAAGGTGTCATTTGCCACCACCACAACATGACGTTGCAAAACAGAACTTGCTAAAGATTAATACATGGATGAAGGGTAGACTAATAAATGTGTCAGATATATTCTGGTGAGAAAACTTGTTTAGCATGACACAGTAGGCCACTTTTCCTAGCAATTGATTCAATATAATCTTTCCACTTCATGCCAGTGGAAGACATTAATCAAAGGTGCAATAAGTCACTCTCCTGAAGATTAGCATTAGCCATGGTGATGGAAGTCAAAAATGGCTCTCTAAGACACTTAAAAGAGAGCAATTTCATTTTGGAGGCATTAAAACAAGCCATTTCTTGCCCTAGTTAACAAGAGATTCTCGGGTTTTTTTGTTTTTTTTTTAAAAGATCAGTTAGTAACTGGACCATATCAAACCTATCATGCTTACATTAAGACCAAGGGTAAATAGTAGTTTCATCAGCATAGATACTGAAGTTGAAAACTGATGACATTGAGAAGGTCATTGATAAAAATTAGAAACAAAATAAATCCAAGGCTAGAGTACTGTCAGATACCAACATTAATGTACAAAGATCTAGAAGAGTGGCCATTTAAGACAACTTTTATTTTGTGATTTGAAGAGAAAAACTGAATCAGATCAAAAATTCATCCAGAAATATAACCTTTGAACTTGTGAAGAAGACTAGCATGCCAGACTGTCAAAGACCTTTGAGATATCCAAAGCAACATCCTGAATTTCACCCTTAAAGCTTGATAGACTTTCAGCAATAACTTAACATATCAGAAGTTGACCTAGAGAAGTGAAAAGCCATATTTGTTTGAAAGAAGACCCTTGGAGGTGAGATGCTTAACCAATTTGGAGTTGATTAGAGCCTCTAAGACAACCAATAGAAGGATCAGACTGTTCACCAGAGTTCTTAAAAACAGCGACTATGGAAGAAAATTTCAAATAAGCAGTAAAACAAGAAATAGCAGGGCATTTATTGTAGATTTTAGAGAGAATAGGAGTCATTTCAGGAGCACATTTCTTTAGAGCTATTACAGGGACACATGTTGTGGGATCCAGTTTAGATAGCAGAAACTATATGCATATCACACAGTAGAGAGTTCTAATTGGAAAGTCATGCAAAAATACTCTAGATAAGTCAAGAGCAGAATTGGAAGAGAAGTTACAAGCAAAGCATTCTGCATTATTAGCATTAGATGAAAATACCTCAAATTGAGTGAAAAGGAGAGATAACTGCCTTACCGCTTATTTAACACATTACAAAGCTGCCAGTAGTCACAAAAACCAAATTTGTTAGAGGCTACATGATACCTCATTTTGTAAGCGAATACAAACTTAGCCTCATTGAGCAGTACAATCATGTTGGTACAACCGGAAAAAGTGATTCCTGTGAGTTACAGCAGCTGAACAGGTAGGTGCAAACCAAGAAAACTGTAGTTTCAACTAGTATTTCCAAGATGACACAAAAGCATCAATGCCAACTTTTACTGAAACAGTAACCTGTGACACAATTCTAAATAGAAAAGTTAAAAATTTCAATCCAAGAGATGCCAGGAAGAAAATCACAAAAATGAATCCTAATTGGTATGTTAGTAACAGAAAGAAGTCTTGTTAATAGGAGTTCCTGTCAAATAGAACAGTCAAAAAACTAATATCAGCAGATACAACAGTGCGATCCAAATAGCCAAGAGGACATAGCTGTATTGCTCAACAAAAGCCGGGAGAAATAGTAAACAAATCAAGTGAAGTATGTCGATCAGAATTATTAGGGAAATGCACTATTTGACAGAGAGACTGAGCAATGGAAAAATTACAAATCTGAATAGCAGAAACATCAATAATGTTAGAATAGTTAAGCCATGTAACATAACAAGCATTAAAATCACCAAACACAAAAATGTTTGTAGATGAATGTTGATTTTCTATACTGTCAAATATTTTGTCTAATATGTCCTGAGAATTTGGTTCGGTTTATTTTGTTTTACGGCATATCAACCTCAATGGGTTATTTAATGCCGACAACATTTTTAGGATAGATTCGTATGAATAGAATATGTATTCTTTGGTTTAGATTGGTTTGGTTTATTTTGTTTTTACAGTATACCAACCTCAATGGGTTATTTAATGTCAAAACATTTTTAGGATAGGTTCATATGAATAGAATATGTATTCTTTGGTTTAGATTGGTTTGGTTTATTTTGTTTTACAGTATATCAACCTCAATGGGTTATTTTTAATGCCAAACATTTTTAGGATAGGTTCGTATGAATAGAATATGTATTTTTGGTTTAGATTGGTTTGGTTTATTTTGTTTTACAGTATATCAACCTCAATGGGTTATTTAATGCACAAATTTTTTAGGATAGGTTTGTAGAATAGAATATGTATTCTTTGGTTTAGATTGGTTTGGTTTATTTTGTTTTACAGTATATCAACCTCAATGGGTTATTTAATGCCGCTAACATTTTTAGGATAGATTCATTATGAATAGAATATGTATTCTTTGGTTTAGATTGGTTTGGTTTATTTTGTTTTACAGTATATCAACCTCAATGGGTTATTTAATGCCGCACAAATATTTTTAGGATAGATTCGTATGAATAGAATATGTTTTCTTGGTTTAGATTGGTTTGGTTTATTTTGTTTTACAGTATATCAACCTCAATGGGTTATTTAATGCCGACAACATTTTTAGGATAGATTCGTATGAATAGAATATGTATTCTTTGGTTTAGATTGGTTTGGTTTATTTTGTTTTACAGTATATCAACCTCAATGGGTTATTTAATGCCGACAACATTTTTTAGGATAGATTTATGAATAGAATATGTTTTCTTAGGTTTAGATTGGTTTGGTTTATTTTGTTTTACAGTATATCAACCTCAATGGGTTATTTAATGCCTACAACATTTTTAGGATAGATTAGTATGAATAGAATATGTATTCTTTGGTTTAGATTGGTTTGGTTTATTTTGTTTTACAGTATATCAACCTCAATGGGTTATTTAATGCTGACAAAAATTTTTATTGCTGGTAATATCTTTCCTTCAAAATTGTATTGCTGGTAATAGTTAACTATTTGCCCATAGCTGGAACCCTAACAAGTGCTGGGTCAGGGTGGACCTGGGAACACCAGCAATTAAGAGGTGGTTCCATGCTCATCAAAACCTCCTGATCAAAGGCCTTGCTGCTAGATGTAGTTTAACGTCTTACCCAGGACGCGGATGTAGTTTAATGTCTTACCAAGGTATGTCCCGAGAAGAAAGCAAAAAAGATAGCTAACAAAATGTAATAAAGAAAGTTAAAAGAACATAAAAGAATCATCCGAGGATTCAAGAGACGAATCCCTTGCCATTGGAAGATTTTCCCATATGTAAAACACCAAGGCATGGAACAGAGAATTCATTAATACTGATAGAAGAGTTTAAATTAGTTTCAAAAAGTGCTAAGATAGCTGGAGAATGTAACCCTAAGGAGGTAGGTGATTTTTTTTTTTCCCCCCCTAGTTTACTCTTATTTCTCTTATCTGTAATCGACATAAGATTATTTTGTTTTAATATGTTCCAGTAACTGATTTCACACATTAGGAATTTAGGACATATTCTGAAAGATGACACTAAGATTTCTTTCTGTACAATTTGTATGTGGATTGTGAATTTTAAAGGTTTTTACATTAGCAGTAAAAATAGAGGAAAATGATTTTTTTTTGTCATTTGATAGAAGAAAAAAAAAAGAAAAAAAGTGCCATTCATGGATATGGTGCTGTAGCTGAGAGTGTTATTTTGTAATTGGTTCACAAGGTTCAGAAATGGAAATTTTGACCTGGAAGACCAAATACGTTTCAGCAGGTTTACAGCCATTGATGATGACCAAATTGAAACTGATTAAAAATAATCCAAATCATGCCTCATGGGACATTGTAGAGATATTCCACATATCTCATATGAGCATTGTAATACACATTTGCAAACAATTGGGACACATATAAATCACTACAATGTTTGGGTGCCTCATGATTTAACGGAAAAAAAAAAAAAATTGAATTGACTACATTTCCATCTACAATCCTCTGCTCAAATGAAACAAAAATAACCCATTTTTGCAAATAACAAACATAGATGATGAAAAATTGTTTACAATAATGTGGGATTGAAAGTGGAGGAGAGGGTGAACTGAATGACCATTAATCATTCCAAGAGCTGGTCTGCCTCTGAAGAAGGTGATACTGTTTATCTAGTGTGATTGAAAGAGCATGGTGTATTAAGAGTTCCAAAACTTAAAAATTAACATCGTCCCAGTGAGTCATAACAAACAGTTTGTGATGATGCCAGGACAATACAAATATTTTTAACTAAAATTCTATTTTATTTATTCTAAAATCAATTTCTAGAAAAAAAAAAAAAAAAAAAAAAATTCTTACTTCTCACAAATAGCAACAAGCTTCACACACTACAAAATTGAAGCACTATTTTTTTTAAACTGGTGAATGAAAATGAAAAAGAAAAGCAGAGTAAATTTAATTTAGTTATTTGTATCACCTAGGTGCATGTGACACCTTTGGAAAGTACCTGAAAACCAAACCACAGGTTGAACAATGCCTTGCGAGTGAAATTGGGTAGGCAGAACTATTTGGGAGCTGTTAATGTGCTAGCATGAAGTCACAAATCATTGTGACCAAGGGTTTGAGTGTACTGGCCTTGTTCTGACTGTTGATCAGGCCAGATAATGCCCTCTTTCCCAGAAACTGTAACTACGGTCAGCATAGTTGCAGTATAAACCAAAGGTGGGCTGTGTATGTTGAACAAACACAAATGTGCCTGAGCAAGCTTCTGCAAAAGGCTTGGCTAGACACCCTATTAGACAGGTACACTCAGATAGGAGTGGCCACCTTTGTCCACTCATATATATTTAAAAAAAAAAAAAAAAAACTAAAAAAAAATTTTAGAATCTGAATTTTTAGACACAAAACCACCAAACAAATTTTCCAAAAAAGAAAATCACACTTCATGTCTCATTGAGAAAGGACAATTTTAAAGTCATTTTCATACCCACTTCCATTTGGTCAAAAGGCCTAATATACAGGGTGATCCAGAAGTCTTGTCACCCACTACCAAAAAGTATGAGAATAGAAGAACAAGTAATAAAGCAATACAAAGCACATGTACTGGATTCAGTTTATTCACACATTGTGACACAAAATGATGTGGTGCTATGTCCCATGTGATATTTTACAAAGTTGTGCTTCGTTGATTGAAACAAAGTCTCTCTGAATGGCATACTTCAAACGGGTATTCTGGTATTGTTCATGTGAAAATCTCTCCTTGATAATACCCCCACCACAGAGTGTTAAAATAGAAAATTATATCATTTAGGGGTGACAAAACTTTCAGACAACCTTGTACAATAATTATTATTAGTTTCATTATCAATATTTTTTTTTTATCTTAAATTTCTTAACCAGCCTATTAGATCTACATGTAAGAAATATACATGAACAATCTTCCTTTACTAATTATTATATATATATATATATATATATATATATATATATATATATATATATATATATATATATATATATATATATATATCTATATCTCACACTTCCTCAGTAACAATGGTGATTTAACAGATTTTTCTTTATCAATAGCATAATGCAATAAATACTATTCTGAAGATGGATTTTTCAATTGTTTTATTATTTATTTTGACTACTATTAACCATGCCCATGGTCTTGGAGGTAAAAACCAGTTAACTAAAATGGTGATGCAATCTTCTCATAATATTTTGCTAAGTATGCCTCAGGCCTCATTGAACAATCGGATCACCATAATTGAATCTATTGTTACTACTTTATCTACCGTTAACTGTCATGAGGCTGATTATGACTGCTTATTGAAGGCGGATCTAGAACAATCAGTAAGGTTATTTATCATATTTAAATTATTAGTTGTTATTCTTAGGTTTTCTTTGAATTCATTCTTTGTCACTGTAATTATTAGCACTCTACCTGTGTTTATTAATTCCATTTAGTCAACTGTTTTATTCAAGTCATTTTACTGGTAAACAGTAGTCAAGCCAAATGTTTGATTGTGTTGGAGCGGAAGAGAGTTTCTATATTTAGACATTATCTTAAAGCCTCTACACAAACTAGTAACAACAGACAAAAGAATGCCTAAGAAAATGCCATTCTGTGTTAGGCAACTATGTTGGTAACAATAATATCACAGACAGTGGAGTTACAGAATGCTAAATAATCAGAAGGTACTGAAGAATGTTTCCAATGAAATTTTACTTAGAGTCACTGAGAGAAATTAAGAACTGGAATTTATATTGTTTGGACTGTTGTCCTCATCTTTATTGTCATATTCACAACATTTCAGCCATTGTACGCTCTGGCCTTCTTCAGGTGATATGCGTTAGAATTTTGAACCAAACCCTTTATTTAGTCCACTGGGGTAGATTGTTCTAACTTCATATGCCATGGCTATTCTGGACATCTCACTTTCAGTTAATTCCCTTTAGTAACTCAACTCTCCAAGTGGATAGGTATTGAACTCACAACTCTTTGGGTCAAGTAACTGGATTACTTCAATGCTTTTATCCACTGTACTAGGTGTCCATGGACATATGGGGAAATTCCAATGTATACCACTTGAAGGCCGGAGAACACAATGGCAATAAAGATGAGGACAACAGTTCGAACATTGTAAATAGTTACAGTATCTCATCTCACAAATATCAACAGATGTTAAGAACTAGAAGTTTAACCAAAAAGCATCCTCATCAACCGACCATGCATCAACTTAAGATTCAACATGAATCTTTTATTGGCAAACAGAAACTAAGTTTAGGTAAATCCAAACCAAAAATAAGACTTTTGCATTTAAAGTCATCTCAGATATTTTCAAACTTTTCTCTTTCATATTAGTGCAAATAAGTGTGGACAAATCAGACAATATTAACCAAAAATGTAAGATACTTTAATCTGGACACTTAATAAGAAAAGCATATAATCAAGCTATATAAGTATATCTGACATGTATTTAGAGATTCTTGATAAAATCTAAAGAATCTATTATTGGTCCTAAACTAGCATATCAGCTTCAGTCACTTTCCTCACCACCATAACATAGCTTCTCTGTGCTTTTTCTATAAAAACTTTCATGGTAATTGTTTGGATGAGCTTTGGTAACTAGACGTTATAAATTTAAGCACAGTATTAGATTGGCAGCAAGGTCTCATCATTTTACAGTTGAAATGGCTAGATGGAACCGTAAGTTCTATGTTAACAGTTTCTCCAATCACACTTCTTGATTGCCAAACTTTATTTATTTTGCCTTTTTGTTTTCTAGTCAGCTATGATTATCAGAAATTTAAATACAATGTCAATCATTATCTTCCTTAATTCCTGGTCTTTTATTCTTCTCTATTTAATAAGGTTTTCTTATTTTCACATACTTTCACACACTCAGTACCCCCCCCCCCCAGTGGCTTTATTGCCTTGTTTGATGTGAAAAAATGTTTTGACCAAAAATTATAGATATGCACAGAACAAAGCATCTCTTTTACAAAACAAGGACTGAATGTTGCCAGGGACATAGAAACAGAGCTACCTTCCTTTATTTTACTACCAATCAAATGATCCAATGGCATGTGAAACACTTGCCTATTCTGATGGCCTGACTTAACATCTGCTAACAGAGCTGCCTATAAACATGTTTTGTATATAATACTTATCTCTAGAGAAGGTTAAACATTACACATTTATCAAGAGTATTTAGGTATATGAGGAGGCGCAGCAAGGATTTCCTGTTTGCTTATTCAACAAGCAAGAATGGGACAATCAGTCCCTTTGCTAATTTGTTTTAGATTAAAAGAGATCAACATTTTTTAAAGTAATAAATTATATATAAGTACATATACGAGAATAATGTTCAGGAGTATATCCACCTCAATAAGTCATATAGTACAAACTATTTCCTTTACTTGCTGTATACAGAGAAATGAACTAATACCTTACTAAACACATCAACATATACTAACCTCAATAAACTTTAGCTTTTCTTAAACAAAAATGTAGTAACTTACATTATGCTAATTACAAAAGGTGTAAATTTAAAAATTACATTTATTTTTGCTATTTATTTTGAGTTTCAATATTAAAGAAAAAAAAAATCTATCAAAATATTTGAAGGAAATGTTAGTGCTGAGTAATATGTAGATAAATTTTGAATTTTTACAATAAAAATTTCAGCAACTATTTCCTATGTATGAACTTTTCATATGTACTTCTAATAAATCGATGAAATGTTATAATTCGATAAAATAGAGAAAGTAATACATTTCTATAAATAATAGCAACCTTTATCTCAACACAAAGTCTCTTTCAGTGACATAATGGAGAGTTCTTGAGTTAGCAACTTTTTCTTTAAACACTAGGTGACAACACATGATTAAAATATCATTAATCACGTATCTCTGTGAGTATTGTAATTTTATCCTGACAACCAAAAGGTTTCAACAAGTAAATAATCTGGCTGTATAAAAATATTTGCAATTTTACTGCTCTATTTTATAATTGTGTGAGTTTGTATTAAAAAAAAAAAAAAAAAAAATTGTCAAAATTAACAACAAAATTTAGTGCATAGTGTAGTTTAAATGTAATCTTTTAAAGACTTTTATATTCATTTTTATTATGACTTTCTTCTGATTAAAACAAAATCAAATATTTTTGTTTCATGAAAATAATTTTGAAAAATTATTTAAAAAATAAAAATTTAAAAAAAAAAAGTAATGAAAGCATTTCCTTCAACTATATAAATATGTTAAGTGCCAACTACAAATATTGTTTTAAAGATTCACATTTATCTTGACTTTTGAAAATGAAAAAAAAAAAAAAAAAAAAAATCAAATGTTTTGTTTCATGAAAATAATTTACCAAAATAAAATGAAAAGAAACACAAACAGAAAGAATTTCTTTTAACTACATTTGTTAAGTGCCATTTACAAATTTTCTATGCACTGTTGATTATCATGCACGAGGCAATGTTTACCACTTTTTTAAAGACAATCTATCTGTACAGAAAGTAATATCTGCAAAATATTTAAATAATTTTTTTTTTAAATTAATAAAAACAATCTTATTGAATAGTTTAAGAAGTTACTTAGCACAATATCAACATTTTAGAGGTCATGGAGCATTAGGATGATTGTCTTTAATTATAATCTTTCTCGGAAATCCTGCACATACATAGGAAAAAAAACGCTAAACTTAGTAGGGTCATATCTTCTGAAGTAGACTTAAAACCCTCACAAAATTTTTTGTTGAACTTGAGCAGGCATTGTAGATGTTAGGCAAAAAATACTATGAAAATTGAAGAGGGCGTATTTTTGATAGACTGACCGTAAGCTACATAGGTGAAAAGTTGTTGATTTTGGGGTCATGTATTTGGGTGAGTAAAATAAAATTTTCTATCAAGTGTAGGCCTAAAAAAGTTAAATATTTGGATTCTACAAATCTTATTTGCCCCTACATACCAAATTTCAGAAATATTGAAGGTATTTTTTCTTTAATTTAAAAAAAACAAAAAAAACACTGAGATTTAATGACGTTGCACAGCCTTAATTTAGAGGCAAAATAGGAAAAGTACACCACCACCCCCTTAAAACTGGAATGATGAAGTCTGGCAAAAAATGATTTGGCACATTTTCCTAACCCATGAAGGGGAACATTTGTGCCAAATTTCAAGTAATTTGGTGTTAATGAGAGCAATGCCCTGGTGAATTGACATGGAATGAGCATGCATATATATATTTTACACACACACAGACATTGCATCGAGGCATTGGTTCTATTGTAATAATTTGGTCTATCACATGGTATGATGTCATAGAACTGTATCTTGAAATTATGATCTGTGTCTGCTATTCTGTGACTTAACATTGGATAGCAATCTTCTATGTCAAAATAACAAAATATCTTTTACATTGGATGTGTCTTGTAAATGGGGATTGAAAGTTTATGATATAACTAGGTTGCTAGTTTTTAATTTTTTGTAGTAAATAATGAAATATTAATGAATAAAATTAATCAACACAAAACAACCGTTGTCTTTAAAAACATTTGCTGCCTAAATACACAATTATATATGCATGCACACGCGCAGCTTAAATAAGTGATTTGCACAATATTTAAAAAAATAGTATTTTGCTTCGGGATAATTGTAAAATGTTTGACTGCATGCAGCTTCTTTAATAACATGTTATAGATTTTATCCCTCACTCAATGTTCCTAGATTTGTATCAAAATTCAGTTCAAATAAGTATGAATGACATTGAGGAGAAAAAAGGTGTGTGGTTATAATCAGGTCACTATGAGTACTAGTAGTAACATGTGACCCAATACTATATGCCACATGGTGAGGTCACTGATAACTAAACCAGTTCCTCCACCAGTCTTTTCTGGTGAGGAGGATGAATCCTTTCATGCGATCAGCACACATCTATCACAGGGAATATAGAAATATTTGGGTTGGTGTCCAAGAACATGGTAAGCCCACTAGGAGCGTTGAGCCTTCGTTAAGGTATCCAAATAAGAGAAAGAAAAAAAAAAAAACGATGCAACCAGTCAACATCATCCAATGATGTTGACTGGTTCTTTTTTGGTTACATGCCATTCTTGTTTAGAATGAGTTTGACCCAATGCAATGTCTTTCTCTACTTGAAAAAAAAAAAAAAAAAAAAAAAAGGAAGAAAAAATAATTATGCATAGACATTGCTTTATATCTGAAGTTACATTTGGGTCTTGTAATGATATTTTGCAATTGCTATTCTTGACAAAGTGTGGCAGCTATCATCATGCATTCTGGTTATGGGTGTAAATCAGAATTCTCTACTAATAAATGCATAATCCATTATGTGGATCCCTCAACAACGCTTGCTCAAGGAGCTTTTGATGAAGCACTTTGGTCGAAACCTCAGAGATCTTGCTTAAAGTATCTATTACAGCACTAGGGCCATGTACAGTTTTGATTTCAGAGATGTCCTCCAAGATTGTCAACTACAGCCTAATAGTACAGTCTACCCTATTTATCCCATAGCTGGGGGGGGGAGAGAAGAGATGAATCCATACCTTTCCCCAAGGGTGTTTTGCATGTAAGTGAATTTGACTCTCCAATTTCTCATTCAAAGCCACTAACCATTACAACACCCACTCATCTTCAGAATATAGATTTATTTATCTAGCCTCTATACATATTATGCCAGTGGATTTTTAAAGTCATTCTAAATTAATTTCTATTTTCCTTAGTTATTTAGCTTATAAATTGCTAAAGAAAAAGAAAAACCTCTTGATTAACATTTGTATAAAGTTTCTAGTTTAAAAAAAAAAAAAAAAAAAAAAAAAAAGGGGACCAAAATACATTAAACAACTCTGTAGTCTTTATCTTAAAGCCTTTTACACAATACCTGAAGATGTGTATATTTATCATCTTAAATCTAATATCCATTAGCATCTTATATTGCTAAAGCTTTCCCTGCCAACTCATAATGAAACTTCTGCTTTTCTCTGTAAATCAAAGAGACATCATCCCCCCATTGTTATTGTTTAATATAAACAGCCTCGTCGGAGGTTGGGGGGGGGGGGGTTGTACAATGCATGTGTGTCTGAAAGTATCAGGATATTGTCTGATGTAAGAAAACATTTCAATAGACAAGATTGACACTTTTTATAAATAAAAGACATCTCTTATAGCAGAGAACCAAGAGAGAATCTAGGATTTCTTCAGGTTTTAATGATCTATATTTTCTTTTACCCACTGTAACCTGTTACTGTACCATTTTGCAACTGAAATATTCCCAAATCAAATTTGTTCATGATAATTTATCTCAATTTAACAATTGTTATAAACACAAGTTTACAGAAACAAATTATATTTGATACGAAGTAATAGATTAGTCCATATATGAAAATATGGAAGCATAGTAAAAACAAAAATTTAAGCTTTTTCACCTTATTAAAAAAAGAAAAAAAATAATTACTCTTAAACAAAAATTTTATAGTCATTAGACACAATGTAAATGTTTTAACATTAAATTTAAAAAAAAAAAAAAAAAGGTATAATAATTGGTAATGTCTATTGACATTTTAATGATTTATTAAACACCTTATGAAGATAACTGCATTGATTAACTTCTTGCATTTTTTTTTTTTTTTAGAACTTTGAATTTTGCATTAACTAACATATAAGAGTACCAATGACTTAGGTAGATTAAAAAGGTGAGTGTCATTTTAGATTTTCATGCTAAACCAATCAGATAGTTTCATGTCCCATATAAATGAAGGCATTGATTAATTGGTGACCTCATTAACTGGAATCTACCACATTTTATTTGAAGATGACAAAATATTTATAGTAGTAAATTGAGGACTTTTTGTTTTGGGATGCTATCATCTCTTATGAAATAATTCTGTGTTTTTTATGCACACTTCTATGAAAACAAGAAGTCACACTTGGTATTTGCTTGTTCAAGAAGCCTAAATGCATACCTATCAGCATTTGAAAACATTTGTAGTCAGGTGTTAAATATTTTACATGCTGAACATCAATAATGATATGCAATAAAAATAGTTGTGTTAGGATTTCTTTAAATTATTAGCATGCAGTTTTCTTCAAAGTTTTATCAGGTGTGCATGATAACTTGTTCAAGTGGAATGATAAATAACTAAAAGTTTGTAACTTCAAGGTACAGACACTAGTGGCAAACACTGGGGGATTAGTGAAAACTTTATTGCACAGATTTTATCAGAACACAGAGAAAAGAAAAGATATTTATGTAAAAGTAGATTTTATATTTATTTTTACAAGAGTAAAGTTGTTTAAGCAAGGGGGCACATTTGTTTTGGTTGATTCATTTTTATGGCTTATCAACTCATTGTAGGTTATTTAAAGTCAGAAAATATTTTTTAGATTGCAATTTTTTTTAAGATATTGATTTAGTGATACCAAGTCTTACTAATTAATTAACCCATAGCTAGGGGAGAAAAGGTGGATGCACACCTTTCCCAAGGGTATTTGTGCATAAGTCAATATAATGAACACAAAAATTGGAACATAGCTCTTCAATCATCAATTCTGAGTCATTATCCATTGCACCACCCACACATCCAAAATTACATCACCTGTTATTCCCAAGTAGTTATCCATCTAGGTACTAACCAGGCTCAATGTTAGTTAACTTCAGTGATTGTATGGGAACCAATGTTTCAACGTGATATGGCCGTAAGCCAGGGAAACATTTATACTTAAAGATTAGCAATTCCTTTTAACTGACGTGAAATTTACAAAGCTATATTTAAAGTCACATGAATTTTACTAGAGAGTGGTTAATGTCACATCAGCTTTTGTATCTCCCTAATGCAGTCAGGACTGTATTTTACCCACAAATATAATGGGCCCTATCACAGGGTGATGTCATGGATATCCACTCAGCAGGAGAAATTGGAGAGCAGAGTTTGAATTCCAGTTGGTTTCGTTATATTCACCTACACATCAATACCTTTGGGAAAGGTATTAGTACATCTGTTCTCCCCCGGCTATGGGTTAAATAGCAAGACAAACTGGGTCCTATAGTCTTGCTTGGCAACTAGTCTACTGCAGGAAAATCTTCTGCCCCGTCAGTCATGAATCATAAGAGATACGATCACCCAACCTCGTATCATGTATGGCACTTAACTAATATCACTAGGCAACCAACTCCTTAAATTTTTTATATATATATATATATATATATATATACACACACAATAATGGGATTGTACTTTTCCAAAGTCCCCCCCTTTTTTTTTACTTATAATACACTAGTATTTCTTCTTATTCAACAAATAAAAAAATTAATTTATGTTAAAAAAAATAAAGCAAGAATAAATGAAAAGAAATTATTAAAAGTTTATTCATTTCTCTCATATACAGAAGATTGTGGGCTCATTGAACAATTTATCAACTTTCAAGTATAAAACTTCCTTCTCGATTTCTCTGAATGGAAAAATGGGGGGGGGGCAAGCTCCTACTTAAAAAACAGAAAAAGACTGAAGGATATTTATTGGATAACAGCAAAAAATTATGAAATTGAAACTTCATGAAAGACTGACAAGTTTTTTTTAATTAAAAATAAAATAAAAATATGAGTAATAACGACCATCAAAAAGATTTACTAAAACAGCCTAAAGTTCCTTGTTTTTTTGGGGGGGGTTTCTTTTTTGATGTTCCTGAATCAATTATTTGAACCAAAATGAATAATTTGCTGCCCAAATACACCCAATTCAAACTACATAGCCAAGCAGCTGTGAAGGAAACTTAAACTTCAGGAGAAAACTCATAGAAAGGCAAACTACAACAGCACAAAAATATGAACATAAAATCAAGAAAATAATCCGGAACATCGTAAAAAGAAAAAAAAAAAAAAAAAAAGATAACAAAAATAAATAAAATAATAATTAACAAGAAACTTTCGTTGGTATTTAAAACCAGACTAGTGTGAGTAAGCAAGAGTTGGAATTCTCTCTACATCATGCAAATTGTATGTAACTAATATATGCCAAAATTGCTGTTGTAAAAAGTTAATTCGGTCAATGATTGACAAATGCTGACAAAAATTACAGAAAAAGAAAACCCACACTTAAAAGTGTGAATAGGCAAACTACGAACGTTTTATATTTTTCAATAGGATATAAAAAAGTTTTTAGTTGAATGTGTACTTTTTTTTAAATATGTTTTTATAAAAATCATTTACTTTGTGTGTGGGTGAAAATGCTAAAAATAAGACAGTGAAATTGAGGAGACGAATTCATTCGACGTAACAAACAATAATAGCATTTTTTTTATGTCAGTCTGCAAGTTTGTAGTAACAACTATTTAGTACAACTAGTTTTAGTAGCATTAATTTTTTTTAGTGATGTTTATTTTACGCAGATTACCGAGTGAAAATAGTTATGTATGTTTTGTTTTGTTTTTTAATTAAAACAAAAATAAAATATACTTACTTCCACAAGGTCCCCCACTATATATGTGAGATGTTTATCTGTTTGTATGAAAGCTGAAAAATAGAAATGCAGCAAGTATTCAAGTAGTAGAAGGTTAGGGTTAACTGTAAAAAAAAAGTAAATAAATAACAAACACACATTATATATATATATATATATATATATATATATATATATATATATAAAAAGAGAGAAGGAGAGGTATAACTTGGTGGACCACTGAATTAGACTCGAAATAACAATACAATGAAATAAAAAGTTTCGACCAAGAAAACGAAATGTTACTCAATACAATAATTTTTACTTATATATTAAAAGAATAATGATTAAAAAATAGCATTTTCATTTGACAAGAATGACCAGAGAAGCAGCAGTTCAAACGTGGATGAGGTGACATGTACTAACAAGCCATACTTACTACGTATTTTATAGTTAAACAATAAAAAACAAAAATCATTAAAAAGTTATTAAATTTTCTGCGATAAAATTTATCAAATACGAAAACATTTTTAGCATTAACATGAAATTAATAAACAAAAAAAAAACTTTTTAAAGTTTAAAATGAAAAAGTAAAACTAAAAGAGACACTGCACAAAAAACAAAAGATTATCTCAAAAATATTAATAACAATTATCAATTATAGAGATTCCTTATAAAAATTGACTTTAATCCCTTTTTTAAGTTTTTCTTAAATGAAAAATGAATCTCGGCTTTCACTTAGGGACATTTCACTAAATTTCAGGCTTAAGCTATTAGTAAAAATTAATAATTTAAAAAATAAATTCGAACAGCAAAGTATTTAGGAATAATAAACATTTTAACTTAAACATACAAAATGAAAGGGGGGGGGGAATAAAAAAAAAATCCAGACTTGAACACATGGGAAAGAAAGAAAGGAGGGAGACAAAAGAAGAAAAAAAAAAAAACAGCTATATAACAAAACAAAAATCAAGACAAAAGCAGGGACAGAGGGAAAAGGTTTTTGTTCCCTATTGAACAGATAGTGAAAAGGATTTTTTTGTTTATCCTTAAACTAAAAAGACTTCTCCTTTTTTATGATAGGATCTTTAGGAAAGGTGATGGCAAATAAAACTAGATAGTAAAAAAGAACAGATATTACGAAAAAATTAAAACCAGAAAAGTAACAATATTTAATTTAAATAATCTAAAAGGCCCCAATTTTACAATCATTATACTCCTGGAATAACAAAGAAATCTCTAAAATTATCTTTTCTGCACCTCCCCATAATAAAAACAATAATTAATTTTTAAAATAAAATTTTAAAAAATACAATATGTTTTTATTTCTTTTGCACAATTTAAAGCAGACTCCACAAGCTGGTTCAAAATGAATAAATATTTTTCAAGTATTTTCTTTTTTAAATAATTGCTAATTAAACAAAAAACTTTTTAATTAATAATTACAAAAAAAAAAAAAAAAAAAAAATCATTGTTTTTGAGTTTCTCTTAAGTGACTAGAAAAATCTTCATTTTTGTACTAATTTTAGTAGATTTTTCTTGAACTTAAAAAAACAAAACAAATTTGAACATATTTTTTAAATCAGCAATTATTGAAAATGAAAAATATTTGAATCTCAAACATAGGAAAACAAAGAAAAAATATTTGACAAATTGAAGTGTCAGTTTATTTGGTCTTAGAAAATAATTAACCTTTTATTTTATTTTTTTAAATAAACAAGATTTTTTTTTAAATGTATAAAAAAATAAATGAATTAAAAAAAAAAAAAAAAAGTTCATGGTATTTTTTTAAGGAAGTCGACTGCATCACCTTCGTTTGTAAAAATGGCATAGCTTTTTTTTTTTCAACAATAATGACGATAATTAATAAGAAAATAAAAGATTTATTTAAAAACAAATGATAGATATTATTAAATAAATCACCCCAACAATTTATTTTATATTTAAATTTATCCAGGATTTAGATTTTCCTGTTTTGAGATCTGCTTCCATGAGAGGAGACAATACGGATGTTTAGTTTTTTTTTTATGATCATTATTATTATTATTACTAAAAATAGCAATTTGAACTGTATTTTTCTTTAGACTTTTTATTTTTAAATTAGATAAATTCAGGAACAAGTACATAAAACCTAAATAAAAAAAAAAAACATATGTAATTAAAAATAAACATTGGCATTTATTTTGTCCACGACCAATGATAAATTTAGACAAAGACAATCTACCTGTTGTGAAAAAGGATTTTTGTTTGCTGAAAAAGACTATTTTATTTTAAATCTTTCTTTAGTTGACAACAACTAAAATAAATGCCTAAACTGTGAAATATTAATTAAAAAACCGGCTATAATAATCAATATATGAATTCACTTGTTTATATCTTGAATGAATTTCATTTTGTAACATTAACAATGATTTTTTTTAATAGGGAGAGATAAAGAAAAACAACTAGAATTATGAAAGATACTTTTTCTTCTAAAGTTTCTTGAAATTATAATTTTAATAATTAAAATTAGTCAAAAATACTATTTTTAAAAGGTATTTGATAGGATTTATAAAAGGTCTAAAGGCCAAATTGTTCGGTTCAAAGTAAAAAAGAAAAAGGAAGTCAATTCGACATGTTCTTATGGTTTAAAAAATAAATAGAAAACTGTGACAATCAGAAAAACAAAAGCCTACATTTGCTTTTTATTCATGGTTTAAAAACTAAAGAAAGACAGAATATTAAAAAAAATAGAGCCTCTCGAGTCTTTTTAGGTTTTAATTTTATTAATAGTCTCATTTTTTTGTATGAGTTTTGTCTTTTTTTCTAAAATCTTGTTTAAATAGAAAGATGACATCAACTGAAAAGGGAATAAAGCCAAAATAGGATGTAAAAATGTCTTTCTTTTTTAAAAAAAGTCACTATCATTATGACGGGAAAAATACCAAGATTTCGTCACTGGCTTAATTTTTGTTTTAAACTTGTAAAAGAATTTAATTTTCTGACAATTCCTCATTTTATTTTAATCGTTTAAATCACTTCAAGTTGGGTTTTTTTTTAAGTAAAAAGTCTAAGACAAAAACAGTAGGCAACAAAAATGAGTTGTTTTTTTTTTTTTTTTCGTAATAGGCAATGATTATTTCATCTTAAATATAATAAACGTGTTTAATTATATCATCCGTCTTTAGATGTCTTTTATAGGTGATGACAAGAGAATTCTATAAAGTACCCAAGAAAAAAAAAGAAAAGAAATCTGGTGAAAAGACAAGGGTAACCCAGCCATGTCTTTCCTTTTTCGTATTTATTATCATTAGGGTGAGAGAAACAAAATATAAACTTATTATTATTATTATTTTCGTTTGTGGCAAAACTCACCTTGACTGTGGCTCTCTACTACTGCTGCCGCTGCCGCCGCTACATGGCTGTAGCAAAGCTGGAAAAGGAAAAATAAATGAAACAAATCCAAAGCCATCTTGTCTTTCCTGTGCCGTGTTATGTGTGTTCTGATTGCCTTCTCTTCTTCTTCCACCAACGACGACGCCGCCGCCATATTACTTAATACGACGACGACGACGACGACGCCACCAAAGACTAGCAACATTAGTGCTGTGAAACTAAAATTAGATTAATATTTTACAATAACGATTTGCATTAGATTTTATGACCAGATTTATATCTTAAAATTCGTTATTATTATTTATTTTCCTAAATTTCTCATTATTATATTTATGCAACATTTGTTTATAATATTTACGAAACTAAAAACATGTGCTTTTAACATTTTAAGAGAAATTACTGATGTCACTATTACAATGATTGGTAGTCTAGTCGTACTTAGTACCTTAATAAGGAAACTCCTTTTTATTTTTATAATAGTGATTACAAATACTACTATTGTTTGTTTGTTTGTTTTTTTCCTGCAAGCTTAAAAATGATTCTACTAGTATTGCTACTAGCTAAGCTTCTTTCTTTTTTAAATTTACAATTAATTTTTTCCTAGAAAAATATCAGCGAATATTGCAAAAGAAAAGTAAAAATAGCTCATTTATTAGTCTCTACCTACAACAGTACATTTATTTATTAATCTAGTTCTTTCTTTTATGAAAGAAACTATGTCAGTAATCCAAAACAGGTCATGATTCAAGAAAGTTATTTTTAGAAAATCAGCATTTTTTTTTCAGAATTTGGTCATTTATTTTTATTTATTGTTGTTAATGTTACTGAATCTTGCCACAAGAATGGGTGTAACAAAATCTGTCTGTTCGTAGGCAAGAACGTATATTTAGACCAAATATTCACTCGCAGTCAAGTCAATTATACACACTTATAGTCCTTAATCGTTGTGACATGTTAGTGTCAAGACCTTTTTTTTTGTCAAGATGTCGGGCAATGGGACAGCATTGGAAGAAGTGGGTCTACTTTTCTCAAAGACTTAAATAATTAAAAAAAATAAAAATGTATAGTTTCTGCAGGCAATCGAAGTCTATTGTCTCCGTTTTTCTGTGTTAATCGTCAATTTACGTCACTTTCATTATTTCGTTGATTGCTTACATCATCATAACAAAAGGTAATAAATAGCTTACCAAAAAAAAAAAAAAAAAAAAAGTGATTTTCGGGATTTATTTCTCTAAAAACAAGTTTTAAAATTTCTACACATGATCTGGATAATATTTTATTTAGTAAAGTTCTTTTTTTTTTCTTTATTTTTCGGAAAGTTCCATGAATGAAAAATAAATTAAAAAAATATTTTTTTTTATTTTATTAATATTGATAAGATGAAAGGAAAGCATTTCAATTCATGAGAACCCGGCGGAAACTAGTAAGTAAAAGTAAAACCATGAGAACCTAATAACAAGTTTAATGAAATTTATTATTTCTTGTAATTGTATGAATTAACTTAACTATTTAAAAAGAGCAGCTTTTTGTTTAATACTTAGTAATTAAAAAATTTTAAAAAAATATTATCGTGACTACTACTACCACTAGGCAACACTCATTTAAGTACAAGAAGCTTTAAAGAAAAAAACATTAAATTTGAAAAAAGGGGAAATTAAGGGATAGTATTCATTTGTATTAATACAGATTGTAAATTTTTATTTAAACAATATATATTGTTTAAATAAAAATTTAAGTTGCAACTCTATCCTATCGAGATTGTACGAAACTAAAACGACTGACTTCTTTTCCGAAAGCAATAGACATTTTCTTTACCGCAATTAACTGCTGTTGTTGCTATTTCAATATTTAGACAGTGAATTGTCATTAAGTCTTCACGAAAAATAACTTACAACGACTTAGTAATACCTTTTAAATTCTTACAAAGATTGGCCAATTCCTATTATAATATCTGCCTTTTTAACCTGCTTTTTATCAGAAATTTTTAAAAAAAATCTTTCATTTTTAAGATCAAAGTAAAGTATCAGTTCTCTTTTGGTAGTTTCACTGTTAGTCTTAAAGAATAATAAAACAGCTATTAAAATTTGACAAATAAAGCCCTATTAAATAAAACAGCTATTAAAATTTGACAAATGAATGATAAAGCCATATTATTGTTAAAAAGCTACTAAAAAATTTGAAAGCCCTGAATTATTAAAAGAAATTAAAAGACAAATGAATTATTGATAAAACAAACATTTAAAATTTGACAAATGAATGATAAAGCCCTATTATTAAAATTACACTGATTGAAGATAAAAATAGCTGTCATCCATAGAGAATATTTTTCATGTCAAATTTTCTTACAAATAATATAATATTCTGTTTTTAAAAACAATTTTTAAATAGATAATTTAAAATTCTCAACATTTTACAGTTGAATTGGCTTGATGTAATAATAAGTTTTATGATAACAGTTTTTTCTATTGCGTTTCTCACTTTTGGAACTTGCTTCCAGCTTCTTGCTTCCCAGTCAACTTTGATTTTGAAAAATTTAAATGCAATATCAATTGTTATCTTATGCCTTCTTAATTCCTGTTCTTTTATCGTTCTCTCTCCTTAATAGTGTTTTTTTTTCTCATATTCTCTAACACTCAGTAACCTACTTGAGTCTTAGTGGCTTTATTGCCTTGCTTGGAATATAATGATTAAAAAAAATTTTGTCTAAAAATATGCCCACTGTAGTTATTAAATTTGAATTCTCTGGTCATTCAATTCCAAGACCAGTCTTGTCTTGCATTCAGAGCTAGACAGCATACAAAATTGAAACTGATGTATCAGATTCCTAAAGATTTCAACTCTTGAGTAGCACCTCCCAATTGTGCAAAAAGGGAGAGACAATATTTTTTGTCTCTACCAACTCGCAATGTCACCACTTCCTGACTTGGTATCTATGCTGATGACACGACTATTTACTCCTGTCTTAATAGTAAGTTTGATAGGTTTGATAATATCAAATTGGCAGCTGATCTTGAAAATGACCTTCAATCTATTGTTAACTAGGTAAGTGGCGTGTTAAGTTTAATGCCTCCAAAACAAAACTGCTCTCTATTAATCTTAAGGAAGCTTTTTTTATTTCCATCCATCAGCATTACGGATACTAACCTCCATAAGAGTAACCCACTCTGCCTTCTTCGTCTCCTGTTTTCCATTGACACAAAGTGCAACAATTATATTTTAACAATTGCTTAATTTGCTACTAAGAAAGTTGATTCACTATGTCATGCTAGACATTTTTTTTACCAGAATCTTTTACATTTATAAATCTACTATTCTTCCATACATTGAATATTGCTGCCACATCTGGTCTGGTGCTTTTTAGTTTTTTAACAATATTCACCCAATACAATGACCGAGAGACATTCAAGGTAGAGGGTTACTGTGTGGAGTTATATTAGTGCAATGGTTCTCGGCCTTTTTTTACCCATGGACCACTTTTATTCTTAATTTTTTTTGGTGGACCCCCATAACCATTTGATAAAAAGAAAAGCTTGTTCTATTTTTTGATAATAGATAAATTTAAGAATTGTATTACAGAAATAGTAAATGTATTTGGTTTACTTTGAAGTATAATTAATTTAATGAAAATAAACTTGTATTTAACATGTAAATTTTATGGAACATTTATGTACACTAGTAAAGTAACCATTTAAAAATATGTGTGTAATTAATAAATTAAAAAAATGCAGATTTATTCAATGAGATCCCTGTAGTTGATTCTGCTGTGCAATTTTTTTTATATTTGGCTCCATCAATGTCAATAATAGTCAAAGATCACAATGTTGAGCCTATTATTATATTAATTACTTTATATTATTTAAAATAAATTAGTATTTAAAATAAATATTCTTATTTATTTTTTATATATTAAATTAATTTATATAAGAGATTATAATCTTTATATAATTTTCCTTTATATGTATAATCCTTCCTTTAAATATCCTTCTCAGTTTTTATTCAACTTTTACAATCAAAACATCCAGTAGAGTAAAAGGGACGCTATAACTTACATTACCTGCTCTAATTTTCTGCTAGTTTTAGAATTGTTTTTCTATCTTTAGCATTTTAACATGGCATAGATTACAGTAGAAATTGCAATTCTCAGTTGTAACAACAGCTCTGAAGTGAAATTGTTCTACGGACCACTAAAATATAACTGTGGACTCCCACTTTGCTATTTTTTTGTGTGGACCCCCAATAATGTTACATTAACCCCAGTTGAGAAACCACTGTATTAGTGTAAGAAAGGTCAAGAAGTGAAGTTCTTGGGGCTCTGCAGGAAAGATAACAGTTAATTCTAGTCTTGCAGAGGTCAAGATCACCAAAGGTCACAATGTCGAAGGAATAAATTAGGGAATTTAAATTAGGAGACATTAAAACTATAGATTTGAAGTAAACTTTAGAAGGAACCGGAAACCCAATCGTAAATGAGGAACAAGGGATAAACCTCTACTTCTGTATCTGTCTATATTTCTGAGATGAGGTTTTATGTACAGTATTTACATTATTCAGACTATTGTCAGAATCTTTATCCCCCATATCTATTACAACGTTTCGCCCATTGTATGCTCTGGCCTTCTTCAGATGGTTGGAATGTTGAACTTAACCCTTTATTTTGCTCACTGGTTCCACGTGCCATGTTTAATGGATGTCAGTTATCAGTTAATTTCCCTCTAAAAGTTCTCCACTGCCTTAATTGGGTATTGAACTCACACTCTTTGGGTCCTGTCACGGTATCTAACCAACTCCTTTATCCACTGTGCCATGTGTCCTGTGTATGAATTTCTGGGTATTATAAACAGCAGTCATTTTTACCAGTGTTCATATTGCAATTATTTGCTGTTATCATTGCATTATTTTACCAGAGCTCATATTGCAACTTTTGTTGTTATTATCACTTTTCTCTGGCACTCCTTATTACTGGTTCCCATATTGTATTCATTTCTATGCTTGGTCGGCTCAGGAGATTTTTGTGGCCTAGCATATGTGCTGATTCCTTAAGTTTACAAATTTTCCTCTACTCCTGTTCAAAAACCAGGGAGGAGTAGGAACTAGAAGATAGGCAAGCCAATTTACTCCTATTAGGAGTGGAAAAAAATAATAATTACAGAATAAAATTTTAGAGTTCAGGCAGAGACGTCAGAAGTATAGTGTTGACAAAACTGGAAACCAAATCCTAAACATAAAATAAGGCATAAAACTCTTGTTCAAAAACTGGAAAGAAATATGAACTGGATGATAGGCAAACCTATCTACTCCTGCTATATATCTAGATATTCTTGAAAAATCCAAAGAAGAATCTGCAACATTATTGGTACTGACATGACACCTCAGCTTCAGTCACTTTCTTGTTGCTCCCCTGTGCCTCTATTATATGTATTTTCATGGTAATTGTTCTGATGAGCTCTCCTTTGGTATGTCAGTTTCACAAATTTAAGTGCAGTACTATAGGTTGCCCAGTAAAAATGCAGTAAATCCAGAAAGGAATATATCTAGCTATGATGATTCATAAACAAAATGAACAATCATTGTAGACATTTGGTATGGTATCTGGGAGGCAGTAGCTTTGCGGATAGTGTCAAGAGGAATTTCATCCCAAGTTTCACTTAAGTTCCACTTTGAGGAATCAGTATTGACAATGTCACAATGACAGTTTTGCAAGTGACTTAGGAGAATACTCCAGATACAGTAATCCATAACATTCTTTTAGCTTTTAGAAGGCCACTGAGATGGACCAATTAAAGCTGATGGTGTATTTTCTTGAGAATAAATTTGCAGCTTTTTTTACTGGGCATCCTGTAGATTGGCAGACAGGTCTTATAATTTCACTGTTGAAATTGCTAAATGTATGTTCTATGCTGATAGTTTTTTCTTCATTTGCACTTGTCATTTGTAGAACTCTCTTCTGGCTTTTTGATTTCTTGTCAACTATGATCTTCAAAAATGTATAATGTCAGTCATCATCTTCTGTCTCCTTGAATTCTTTTATTCCCTCTCTGTTTCTTTCACTTTTCATCAATTCACACTGAAAACACAAGTTCTTGGTTAATCATTAAGTAATGTTGAATCCGGTTTAGTACTAGATGGGGTAACACAGGGTACCGTAAGTAAACCCCTACTATCCAAAATAGGCTTTGGCTTTAAATAACCACCAACAGGTTGATAAACCATAAAAAACAAATCAGTCATTCAAAGTCTCTTTTCTCTCCCCCACCCAGTATTCTAGTGGGTTTTGTGACTTGCTTGGGGATGAAATGAAATCATGGTAGAGGAGGGTTCATATTAAAATGGGCCCCTTCTGGGGTGGCAAATACCTACTACCAGTATTTCTCTATAATTTCTCTAGTTCTAATAAATAGGTATTGTTAGAACTTTCATATTATTGTTATTTTTAATACAGTAAATACTAAATTAGAGATGTTAACAGGAAACCACTCCCCCAAAAGCATAGCAATTCACAGATAATTAATTAATTAATTCACACTGAATAGAAAAAATAGGGTGTCTACATAAACACATGAAACCACTAAAATAATGGTTAGAGTAATAAGAAACATTGTTCGAGTAAAAATAAAATATATTAATTTCTTAGCAAATCTATTAATTTCTTTTGTATATATATATATATATATATATATATATATATATATATATATATATAAGAAACCTTCAAAATTATATATAAACATGTTATAACATCAGGAAAAAATAGCCATTTGTTTCAACACTTTTGGTGTCTTAACACCATCACTTGATAAGACACCAAAAGTGTTGAAAACAAAAAAAATTTATTTTTTGTATGATTTTATAAGGAATTTTATGTTATCATTTTTGAAGTATGATTATATTTGCTCTCCTGAAGTATTGAGCAGTCTTTTAAGAATATTAATTGTTGGTTATTGGAATTTATTCCATATACACCAATCCTATACTTGGATATATATATTGTGAGAGACAATTTTTCTCTCCAGATTTGATCTTACATATCTAGAAGTCTACCATTTGTCTATGTTTAGAATATTGCTGCCACAGTGCCTCTTCAATGTTTTTCAACTTTGTTGTTTTCTTTTTTCTTTTCATTGGTGAATAAAGAATATAACCCCATACCCCCCCCAACACCCCCATTTCTTGTTGTGTTTTTACTATGTTTTTTTTTTTTTTTTTTTTTTCTTGTCACGTGGTTATGGTTGTTTTTGGTTTAAGCAATATTATTCTGTTCCATTTTTACCTTTTGGGCCAGTTTTACCCTGATGATTCATTTAGGAGAAACCTAGGTATATTTGCCTGGCTCTTTAGGTTTTATATATATATATATATATATATAGTCCTCATTAAGTTTATGTATCTTGTTTGTCAAGCTCATTGTGATCTGAGTAACATCAGTTCTCTCACACAAAGAGATCTCATGCCAAAATTTAGCTACAAAGGTGTGCAATATGTTCAGCTTCATGGCCGGTAAAAGTAATTAAGATTGTTGAATAATTCAGTTGCATCAGAAGACAAGGTTAAAAGTGAACTTCCTGATTCTATGTTAAAGTTGTGTACCATTACATTCTTTCTGTGGTAGTAAGACAATATGGCGTTGTGTTCATTTGAAGTCTCAGAATTATCGGTGAGTTGGCTGCTGTTTTGACAAAATTTAACAATGGGCTACTTTTTTTTTTTTTTAAGTAATAATTTTTTCATTCATCCAACTTGATAATACAATTAGATATATGCAATTCCAGTATGTGTGAATCATAAGAAATATACATCTAAATTGTCGATGTTAAATAAATGAACCTAAAGAACAGAGTTTGTCTTTGATTCTTTGACATGTAAGTATAATGTGTTGCAATGCAAAATGTGGTTCTTGTGGTTGGGACGTAAAAATAGGTTGAAAAATGCTGTAGTAGATGATTATGATCCTCATCCTCTTTCCTGTTGAGTATAAGTCCACAGCTTCAGCACACTAAGGCCACAGCTTCAGCACACTAAGGCCACAGCTTCAGCACACTAAGGCCACAGCTTCAGCACACTAAGGTCACAGCCTCAGCACACTAAAATAGTATTGTTCAGCACACTAAGATCAACAGCCTGCAGAACACCTGAAGGTCCACAGGGATGTGTTTTTTTTTCAGGCCACAGCCTTTTTGGACACTAGGCCACAGCCCAGCACACTAAGGCCACATCTTCAGCACACTAAGACTACAGCTTCATCACACTAAAACCACAGCCTCAGCACACTCCACAATTTTTTTTCCTCGTATAATGAGCAGTTCTGTTGACACCAAAACCACAGCCATGAGCACACTGAGACCACAGCTTCAGTAATGAAGGACAAAACTTCAGCACACTAAATGTTTTCTGAGCCAATCCAGCATGATGATGACAATGACAGTTTTCAGCACATTAAGACCACAGCCTCAGCACACTAAGACCACGTCCTGGCACACCATATCATCCTCAACACATGTCAATGCCTCAAAATATAGGCCTCAGCCTTATAACAGTTATGCCACAGCTTCTGTTGTTAAATTTAAAAAACATCATGTAAATTATGTTACAGCCTCAGTACACAAATGTTTGAAATTCAACATACTATTTACCTCATCCTTTTGCACACTAAGTCCACAGTCTCAATATGTTGAGTATTGTTACCATAGATTCCATAGGAAATAGCTTTTTATGGGTTGGTTTGCTAGTAGTCCCACACTTAACTGGTTTTGAATTTAGAGCTGTCCTTCTCCCAGACTGGTTGCCAGCCAATGTAGTCTGCCCTGCTATTAACCCCTAGCCAATGGGAGAAGAGATTAAGTCATACCTTTCTAAAGGTATTTGAACAAATAAATGCAAATTTCAGGATGAATTTAAACTTAACACATCTATCTTATCTTCTATGCTGATGTGTCTCATATATATATATATCCAAAAGAATGAGATTTTTTAAAATGGAAATAAGAGAACGAAATAACAAGGAAAAATCAGGAAAGAAGGATTATAAACTAAATGAGAAGTAACATTATGTTGTACTCTGCTTCAAATTGATCTCTGACTATATATATATGTCAATATATATAAATATATATATATAAAAATTGCTCATTGTGCTATATATATATATGGGCATCACATCCAGCCCACAAAACAAATCTCCTCAAAAAATATAAAATACAATATAAAAAACACATAAAAAAGATAAGTTTACATGCCATCCCATTTACTTTTAAGAATGTTGCTCATAAACCAAAAGTTAGTTTATATAAACAACAAAAATCAATTGATCTGTCACCATCATTTATCTCAACATACTACATTTACAAAAAATAATTTTATATTTACAACATTCTAAAAACTAGTACAATTGTATTAAAACTAATGCAATGCAATATTTATCATTTACCAATTTATAAAGAAATATATATGAAAAAAAATTTTATATTCATAAATTTATAAACATTTACTAAATCATTAAAATATGTGAACCGACTATAAGGAAATCCTTATTTACCATTTTATAAAGTTCGGATTGATTAGCAATTAGCTGATCTTTTGCCAACTATTCCAATAAGTAATGTAATAAATAGCATTGTAAGAAGAAACAAAAAGGAAAAGTCTTACACATAATATGGAAATTCTTCTGTGCTTCTGGAGAAGCCATGTTTAGTACACCAGATTCAAGCAGGTCAAATACATCTACTATGTCCCAAATGAAGACATATTCCATGAAGGGGAAATGGTAAGTCTTGTGTTTTTCCAAATTGAGGACTGCAAGCTAGAGTTTCTTTCTGTATCTGAGAAAGATATATTCCCAGAAGGAAATGACACCATGGACTTGTAAGCTGTAGCATTGCTGGAGGAGATAGATTTAGCTTCAGCCTTGTCCCAGGCTTAAAAAAAGCAACCGCTCAGTTTGGCTACTGTAAACAAACTGAAATTGACTGCTCTCTCGTCACTGCATCAAGTGGCATTACTAAGCGGCAAAATTGTCCAATTGTTAGATTATGCTTTGAATCGTTGTATCTTAGAAATGATTAAAGATATCTTACTGGAAGTCTCTATTTGACACTACTTTGAACAATAAGAATGTATTTAGCTCTAAGTTGAAATGATGATCCCTCTTCCTGTTGTGATCTCCTGATCCAGTTTTTCTCTCTACTGTTTCCTTTTCTTTAATTTATTCACTGTTCTCTTGGGGGTTTTTGAATGGACTTTGAAGATGGATGTTGGTACTATTACTGAAAACCTGAATGATTTTTTTCTTCTCAACATTGCTCAGTTTGGAAGACATCGTGGGGCTGAGACAAAATGATTTTAACCTGTTTTATTTCTAGCTGAATAACTCAAGGGGTTTTTCAATGATTCTTATGCAAACTGGTGGCAAGATGGCTAACTGTCTTATCTGAAAATCTAGAAAAAAGAAACTCAATTAGTTTAGTGGTTTTTTAGATATTAAATATTATGTGGGACAGACAATTATGTTGTTACATGATTTGGACAATTTTGCTGTTACATCTGGTATATGGGTTTTATTTTAAGTCAGAATTGAATAGCCCTAATAGACATTCAAAGTATGTAGCCTTGTTGAGAGTGAAATTGTTCATTGTGACTGGAGAAAATATTTTTGTTGTAAAATAAATTTCTTGTTATTTCATTGTTATCATCATTTTATACAGCAGTTAGTCTTTTCTTATCAGCTTTTGTCCCAAACAAACATACAAAAACTGGACCATTATTATTGGGGTGAGCATGAACTAAGATCCCCACACTATAATTATTAAGGCTTACTGCAGTATCATGTTTAAAGACCAGTTCCCACCTGATCAAAGTTAAGCAATACTGAACCTGGTCAGTACCTAGATGGGTGACCACTTGGTAATACCAGGTGCTGTAAACTTGGTTGTACAGGTGGTGTAATGAGTAAATGTTCAGCATTGTTTCATCATTTTGCAGTCAACTTTGATCTTCAAAAATTTAAATGCAATATCAATCATTATCTTCTGTCTTCTTAATTCCAGCTCTATTTTGTCTCTCCTTAATGTTTTCTTTTTCTCATATCATTTCACAATCAGTAAGCCCTTGCATCTTAGTGGTTTTATTGCCTTACTTTTGCTGAAATGATTAAAAAAAAAGCATAATATGACATGGTATATTATCAGTCATGCAACCTGCTCTCCTTTACTCAGTAATGTAATGTTCCATTGTTGTGGTAAACATGAGTCTTTATTTTGCAGCAATAATTGAACAACCCTTCTATTTCCATAACAAAGATGGTCTGATGATCATTAGAGGTGTGAAACTGAGTCACCATGCAGAGATTTCTATGTACACATTGTTTTCTTTCTATCTTTTTCTATCTTTCTCTATATCTATCTATCTATATATATATATATATATATATATATATATATATATAGTCATCCACAGACAGACTGTTTTGCTGTATCACAGCTCCTCAGTGTGGCTAGACATCCGATTGCTTTAAGCCAGAATCAAAACCCAACTGATTTGACATCAGTCAAATATCTTACCCCTAGGCCATTGTTGCATGGCAGAAAGGAAGGGGATTTTAACTTTTTTCTCTGTATAAAATATGCCAGCAGCTCAGATAACTGGATTCATACAATCAATCTCAATTTGTATATATATATATATATATATAATTTAACATTTACTATATATAATGGTAAAATGGCTCAGTATTGGAGCTTGATGGTTTAATGATATAGACAGTGTGGACTTGGAAATCAACACTACACAGTGACAGTCAGTCTCACATTTCAAGCATTCTTTCAGCTATGCAGTAGATATAGACAGTGTAAGTATAGCAATGGTTGGAAGATCACATTGAAGTGTGAAACTTATAGTCACCATCAATGGCCACACTGTCTCTATCTATGTCTCTCTCTCTCTCTCTCTCTCTCTCTATCTCTCTATATCTATCTATCTATCTGCCTGTCTATCTATATCTGTCTCTCTACCTCTATTTCTCTACCTCTATATGTCTATTTATCTATATCTCTTTATCTATCTGTGTGTATGTGTCTGTCTCTCTCTCTCTATCTATCTATCTATCTATTTATCTGTGTTTCTCTCTCTCTCTTTCTCTATCTATCTATATCTGTCTATCTTTCTTTTAATCTATCTATGTCTCTCTCCCCCTTTATCTATCTATCTTTCTATCTCTGTCTCTGTCTGTCTGTCTGTCTGTCTGTCTGTCTCTCTCTCTATATATATATATATATATGTATATATATATATATGTCTGTCTTTATCTATCTATCTATCTATCTATCTATCTATCTATCTATCTATCTATCTATCTTCCTCTGTTTCTCTTGTCTTTCTATCTGTCTATCAATGTCTCTCTTTTTATCTATCTATCAGCCCCTCTCTCTCTCTCTCTATATATATATATATATATGTGTGTGTGTGTTTATCTATCTGTCTGTCTGTCTGTCTCTCTCTCTCTCTCTCTCTATATATATATATATATATATATATATATATATATAACAATTAATAGATAAATAAATGTTCAAAGGACTTATCTTCTGAATTCAAGTTTCATAGATATCCCGTTCATCTCATCCAGGTAAGATAAATCTATTGAATTCATTAACAGATATCACGTTTATCTATGAATTATTTTTTGAATACACGCCATAAATAAATGCCAATCACTCAGTCTAAACAATTTAAATGCTTTATTTATAAAAACTTTCTCACCTTTAAATGTGTTAACCTCTAGAAATTTACTGGCTGACGTGCTTTGTTAAGTGTTAATTATAATGTTAATATTAGGGGGTAATAAAAAAATGTTTTTGGACTGACACACTTCCCAAAATATGAGCAAATGGATGAATATTAATTGTTTTATTTTCATTCTTTGTTAGTTGGACTGCAAACTTTTCAGCATCACTTTGTATAGATAACATACGGGCATACCTTTTTTGCTTGCAACAATAAACTTGATTGTATAGATGAAAAAAATCCTAGATTACTGGTGCAGAAAATATAAACAATACAATTTCAAAATTACTTAAACATGGCCGTCATTTTTTAATGGCACATTTTGTTAATTATCTTTAGATATTTTTAATCTTAATGATTTAAAAAGCAAAATTATTTCTTACATGGACCAAAAGAGTTAAGTGTAGAGATGACAATCCTAGATTTATATTCCTACAAAAATATAACCAATTTAACTGTAAAATTACTTAAATATGGCTGTCATTCCTTGACGCTACAGTTTGTTAACTTTCTTTAGATATTTCTACTTTTAATGATTTAAAAATCAAAATTCTTTCTTACATTTAAGAAAAGTGTTAATTGTATAAATCAAAATCCTAGATTTATATTAATGTGAAAATATAACCAATTCAACTGCTAGATTTTTTTAAATATGGCCGTCATTTTCTGACATTAGGAGTTGTTTTAGTTTCCTTTGGTTTCTTTTACTTTTAATTATTAAAACAAGAAAACAGAATTCTCCCTTGTCTGTAGCAATAGATTTAAATTTAAGGATCAAAGCCTGATATTATATTCATGTAAAAAATATAATCAATTCAACTGCAAAATTACTTAAATATGGCCGTCATTTTTTAACCGTACAGGAAATCAAGTTACAAATAGAAATTGTTAAATGATTGTGTCAGTTGATGCGTCAACCAAAACATAATCTCATTTTTCTACTTCTGTATCTATTATAGCAATTACCGTTCATAATCATCTATTTAAATAAGTACAAATTGGTATGATACAAGCTTCTCTTATTTACCAACTATTAATTATATTTCAATATGGGTCATATTAAGTAAAGTATTAAAAAAGCCTTTCTGTAAAATTATTAGAGTAAATTTATTAAATGCTTCCAACTATGCCTCCTGTACAAAGTACAAATTCTTTCAAGCCAATTAATCAAAGAAGCCTAGCAATGTTGTTGTTTAGAACTAGATTCCAGCTTATCTGTGTAAGACATTTGTGACTGTCTCTCTCCACACTCAAAGAAAGTTACAAATTGGATAGAATTGAGCTGGCAAAATAATCATCTGGTACAATAAGTCTCTTGCTGATGAACGATCTCAAAAACATTACCACCAACCAGACATGACATTTTTCTCATTGTCACCTGCCTTGTTGCAGGTGACGGTGGAGGGAGGTTTTATTTTAAATATAGAGTACTTAACTGAAATAAGCGTGGTCACCAGGGAAACAGTCAAGAAGAAAGAAATTATAATGGTAGCAAGTTACAAGCATCTTAATATGTAGGTATGGTAATTTTATAAGCATAGATTAGATATGGCACAAGGCCAAAAGTATGAGGCACTTAGTAAGGACCAAGCTCAATATTCAGTTGTAATTGATTTATCGTGACAAGCTTGTTAACCATTACACCATGTCAATGTGCCCCTTAACATGTATGTATGTAACCATATATATTTGTGAGTATATGTAGGTGCATCAATAAGTCTGTAGCCTAATGATGAAAAAATCATTAATTTTATGTAACAAATATTTAGTTTTCAGCATAATCTCCTTCTTTGTCAATGCACTTAATTCAGTGGTGAATATGTAGATACATTAATAAGTTTTCAGTCTAATAATAAAGAAAAAAAAAACATTTATCTTACACAACTATTTAGCATATATACTTGAGTATAGCGTGTGCTTTTATGATCAGTTTTTTTATGCAAAAAATTGGGGTGGGGAGGTCACACTATACACAGGTAATATTTTTGAAAAGGTTAAAAATCATGAATTTTCAGTGACCGATTGCACTATACACAGGTAAATCTTTTCTGGAGGGGTGAAAATTCAGGCCAAAGAATTTGGTGGGGGGGCACATTATACTTGAAGTCGGTTATATGCAAAAGTATATGTGGTATTTTTTAAACATAATCTCTTTCCTTTTCAATATGTGATTAACTCTCATATATTCTCTCTTACACACACACACACACACACACACATATATATATATATATATATATATATATATATATATAATGCTGATAATTCTGTATGTCTCAAGTAGCTTAAAACATTTATTTTATGCAAAAAATATTCATTTACCAACTTCGTCTTCTTCCTTGTGAATGCACTTAATTTAGTGATGAATATTAATCATAGGAATTTAATATTATACAATGAACATTTAAAATCAAAATACTTTTTGAGGTCAAATTGAAAATTTTCAGTATCCCATTATATATATATATATATATATATATATATATATATATATATATGGGATACTGAAAATTTATATATATACTTAGTAGAGCCCAAGTGTTGCCCGGGATGTAACAATAAGAGATAGATCAAGTATCAACCATCAAGACTGAAAAATAAAATTGACAAAGATTATTGTTTAAGGTTGATGGACACGCATGTCTTAATTAGTTTTTTTTGTTTTGTTTTTTGTTTTTTTACGAATTGGTCAAACCCAAACTCATGAGTCTACCAATTGAATAGAATTTTATTATAAACAATTGTCTTGTAAATGGAATTTTTAAAGCATTCTGAATGTAAAAATAAAGAAAAAAGTGTGCAAGACAATAAGAAACACTACATTCCCAAAAAAATGTGAAGTTTTGTTGAAATCAGTTGAAAAATGTAGGAAATCTGATTCCATATATAAACGAACACACACAAACAACTTAGGTTTTATAATAAGTATAACTCGATATGAGTTGTCCCCCTTTCATTCTCGTGATGCCTCTTAATCATGTTTTCAAATTGATTTTGTGCAAAACAATTGTGTTTTTCCACTTTTCTGTGAAGTTTTGTTGAAATCAGCTGAAAAATGTTGGAAATCCGATCCAATATATAAACGTACACACACACACACACACACACATACAACCTAGGTTTTATAATAAGTATGATATATATATATATATATATATATATATATATATATGTATATACACACTCCTGTAGTTCACTGCTACAAACAAAACTAGTTGAGGAACCTAATTTAAATAATAAAAGAAAAAATACTAATATACAACCTAGTGTGTCTGAAAATTTTAATGTTTTAATATTTTTATTGTTCAAAACATATATATATATATATATATATAGTCGACTCTCCCGTCAAGATTCGACATATGAGGGTCAAGCAGATCAGTTTCCAGGAAACCGACATCCCGACACCGGCACATGAGATTTGATTATAGTGGTGAAGGCTTCGTGCAGGACCATCCACACTTTTTGAAGCGTTGAATATATATATATATATATATATATATATATATATATATATATATATATATATGTAATTGTGGATTTGAATAGCAATCCTCTTTAATACAAGTTACATTAAATATGACTGACTCGCAGTTAAACAGCAGCTAAATATGAAATTCAACATTTAAATAATGAAATCCGAAAACATAATGAGAAATAAAAAAACTTAACCACAGTACCTTGTCAGTTTTATTTAATGAAACATTCCAAAATTTTCTTCCAAACAATTTTTATTTTCCCAAGTACTTTCAATTTCTTCTAAGACCATCTTTAAGATTTGAGTGTCTCTGGATGTATGTGTGTGAACAGTTCAAAATTCAAAATATAACCTCAAAAAATAATAACCTCATCCACATATAAAAAAGATTAAAAATAATGGAAGCCATAATAATAATTAAAAAAAAAAAGCCAATACAAGATAACATTAACTCTGAACATGGCCACAATGTGCTGACTGTGTTTAGAAAATAAAACATCCCTATACCTGTAGAAGCATATGTACAACCCTTATATTCAGTTAAAAAGTAGAAATAAAATCATCCATGATAATGGCTAAAAGTATAGCTGAAAGCACTGGGAAATGCAGGACATTTCGGCAGTTTTTATGCACTTTGTGTCCATAAAAGAAATCATTTGCACAAACACAAGAAAAATTAAATAAAAAGTTTAATTGAAGTACCTAGTCAGTCATCAACATAACGTATATATATATATATATATATATATATATATATATAATATGTGTATGTTTGTGTGTGTGTGAATAAAGACAAAAGGAAAACTTATCTTGGGTGATGTGTTTTATCCTCCGAGGAACTTTATCAGGGCAAATTAGGGTATTTGTCCTGATAAAGTCCCTCAGAGGATGAAACATGTTGGCTAAGTTTTCCTTTTGTCATATTATTCTTTTAAAGATATACTCTATATAAAATTTTTACATATCTATCTATCTATCTATCTATCTATCTATCTAATTATAATTATATTGAAGTTTTCGGCTCTTGTTTTGAAACATGAGAAATCTTATGTAGCGATGGAATCATATTTTTAAATAAATAATTATATTTAAGCTTTACTTTTGTATCGAGCACTGATTTTTAAAAATAATAACAAAAATACTAAAGAACTTTGGATTATTTACCTAACGAGTTCTTTACTATTTAAAAACATGTTTCATCCTCTGAGGGACTTTATCAGGACAAATACCCTAATCACATTTGCCCTGATAAAGTTCCTTGGAGGATAAAACACATTGCCCAAATCTGTTTTTTTTTATCAACGAGAAAAAGGTTTTCAGCTTTTTTTTTCCATTAAATTCATACTTGTATACATAAAGATTCTTTTTAAAAGGGGTGTTTGGTTTAGAATATGTTATATTGAACTACAATTTTAAAATATTATTTTTACTCTTAATTACTAATAGACTATATTTCTTTTTAAAACAAATAAATGTAATAGAATTACTTAAACTATTTAAAAATTATTATTAAATATCAAATATAAGTATGTATATTACCAGCTCCCATATTTTTTAATTTTTTAATTATGTTATTTTATTTTCAAATATTATTTAAGGAAAATTTTTAACAATGTTGGCAAAGAATAGCTATTTCATTTCTTTGATTCAGTAAATTTTTATTTTTTACAAACTTAGTAATATATAGTTTCTCATGTATGCACAAAGGACATGGGTCATATGATAAAACATAGTTTTAATGTATACTATATTCATGGGTTAAAATGCTCAATATCAGGGATAGAGCTTCTGTAAATATAAAAGTAGACATTGAAGTCAACACCCAGGGGTGACAGTTGGTTTCATGAAACAGACTGTTGCTTCCGGGTGTTGACTTCAGTGACCACTTTTATATATATATATATATATATATATATATATATATCTTTTTGCATATATACCCATATCATGTGAGTTTTGAAGACCTAATTTTGAAGCTAATTTTAAGGGGGTTGCATCATACACGAGATATACAATTAATGTATGTACTGCTGGGTCTGTTTATCCTGTTGACCAAACTATATATCCACTTACTGTAGTCAAAAAGTACAACTGTATTTAAAATAAACATGATTTTGATAAAAACATGTTTTACTTAACTGTATCTAATAATAATGCATGTAATATTCAGATATTAGTATTGTATTATAAAATACCAATGTAGCGAATATATATCTTTTCCATTGTTTATGTTTATAAGATGTTTAGCTGTTTCTTGTTTGGTTGTTTACTGCTGTACAAGTTTACGCAACGAGTATAGTGTTACTAATGATACTTTTATCATTCTCTTTTACATTTTTAACTTATTTCACTAGAAGATGGGATAAACAGACAGAAGAAAAAAGGTTAGTCTATTGTAATTTGGTCTCTCAAAAAAGGAACTCACATGATACACAAGATACATGATAAAATCATTTTTTAGATGCGAAAATTTGGGGTCGCATGATATGTGAGATTGCATGTTACACACGTATATACAGTATATATATATCAAAGTAAAATGAGAACAAATGGAGTTTAATTCCACTGTATATAACATTTAATTTAAAAGAAGGCTCAATATAGAGTTGAGCTAAATATTATTTATTTTAGAATATTAAAACATGTTAAAAATCGCTACATAATGGCAGATATGTTTCAACACTACAAATGTGTCTCCTTGGTTGATGTTAAACTACTGGCAAATGAAAGATTAATTTAATTTCAAAAGCAGAATACTTTAAAAAAATATGCTTGTGGGCTTTGACATGATTAACCAATTGAAGGTGACCTTTGCTAAAATGTATCAAAGTCTATCATTCAACTTTCCTAAGAAGTAAAAGTGAAAAGAAGTGGGGAGTTAATTAACACAATGCTAACCATTTATATGCTCATTCAGCTTCTTACATCAAAATTTGTAGTTGATAAATAAAAGGCCCCTTTAAGAAACTGGTAAATAACTTTTAACCGTTCGAAAAAACAAGACAAAAATACAGAATTACTTTGGCAAATTAATATGTAACTCTTAAATAAAGAGCATCCATATAAGGTGTTAATAATACTAACCAAACATCAATACAAAGCAATATTAAATCAAAATGAATCATACAAATAGAATAGTAAGCTATATAATGTGCACAACAGAAATAAATAAAAGAATAAATACTATCAGAAAAAGTATTATCAAATTTAAAGTTTAATCATATTGTAAGGTAAAAAGAAGACTATGCCTACAATATACAGTCAATTCACTTCTTTTGTTTAATAAGGAGTTTTTATCAGAAAATATGATAATTTCTAATTTTTCTATTATTAACAGTATATAATTTGGGATGTGTATTATTATCCAAATTTTTAAATTGGTTTAAAATTTTAATTATGCTTCTTTACAATCTTCAGGAGACACGGTGGAGTAATGGATAGCGGCTCAGATTGAGAGAGCTGAGTTTGAATTCCAATCAAATCCATTACATTCATGTGCTAATACCCTTTGGAAAGGTATGAATCCTCATCTTCTCCCTTCAGCTATGGATAAATAGCAAGACAGACTGGGTTCTACATCTATGGATAAATAGCAAGACAGACTGGGTTCTACATCTATGGATAAATAGCAAGACAGACTGGGTTCTATAGCCTTGGATGGCAACTGGTCTAATGCA